>BQNB010021536.1:0-64136 GCA_026074375.1 Tanacetum coccineum
GAAAATTTAATCACTTAAAGGTATGAATAAACGTATTCTTAATGCATTTCTTGATCAAAGGAATTTTTATTCAACCTCACATTTTTTATAAAAATGTCACAAACATTTTTATATCTTTTACAAAACATCTTTAGATTTAAAAGAAATGTTTTATTCAAATAAATATTTTGAATTCAAATTTTCTACCTAAAAACGGCTAGAAATATTCCAGAAAACACCTCCTCTAGAAAAGACAAAAAAGGGAGCGTCTGAGGCTGGGCGGCCCCCTTAATTATAAGGGTGGTCCCCTTAATTATTAAGGGGACCGGCACCCTATTTAAGGGAACCGCCCAGACAAATTGTCAGACCAGTTTGCCTATAAATACCGGACTATTCCCCACTGATTTTCTCACCTTTTGCACACACTTTATTTTTGTTTTAAATAAGTTTATACTCTTCTTTTATTCCTTTAATCATTTAATCATAAAGCTTTGTTTCTAAGTGATCCAAGCTTATATCCTCAAGTGCAAGAGAAGAATACTTCTTATCATCAAGTCAAGAAGTGTTATAGTATAGTTGGTATAGTTGTGTAGTTGTGTTATATCTTATTATCATTTGTGTGTATTGTGAAGGTGTGTATCGTTGTTGTGTACCATAAGTAGATTTGGTGTGATCATTGTTAGTATAGTTAGATCGGGGTGATATTAGCAAGTAGTGTTAGATTGGTGTGATCGTAGTAGTGTCTTGGTGAAGTGATGTTGTAAAGCGAAGATAAGTTGTGAAGTGTAGAGAATTTGTGAAATGAAGCCAAGTAGTGATTTGTTGTGAAGTAGTGTAGTTAGTTGTGATAGATTGGTTCTATCTAGGATTAGAACTCAACATTTTGCTTAGTGTCAGAAATTGGTGTAAGCAAAGTTGTGTACGGTTTTCTCCTCCTAAAGGAAGCTTGTTAACATAGTGAAGAAAACTCTCGAGTTTGGTGCACGAGGAGTGGAGTAGGGTGAAGAGGTGCTTCATTACCGAACCACTATAAATCCTTATGTTGTGGTTTGATCTTTCTAACTCTTATCTTTTGTCTTTCATATTTACTTGTCATTCATTTACTTACTTGTATTGTTCATATTGTGTACATTGGGAATTCACATAAAGTCGAATCTAAGTTTTTATAAACAAACATAACTTTTAATTAAAAAACGGTAAACTATTCACCCCCCTTCTAGTTTTCCACACATAAAATTATACATCATAAATCACATATGCATCATTCACACTAATATTAATCCATAAGACTACTTTTCATAATCACTTACACATCACACTTAATAACACATAACATCGTTCATACCAAATCCTCACATACCTTCTATGGGTCATAAATATCTAACCACATCCTTGGCTAGTTTTGCCAAATTAGCCTTAACCTTGTCTTTATCCAATCATACTAAGCCAATGCATCATAAACCGTCATTATCATCTTCCACGTAACATGTATATGATAAAATCAATATAATTTCATATCATAAGCATATGACTTACCTCGGCTCCATAGCCAAGTTACCAACTTCATCATCATCTTCCAATTCTTGCATCCTAAACATAATTAACACATAGACATTATCACCTTTAATTTACATAAAACAAAATCCATCATCATATGATCATATTTGACCATATCCCAAAATCACCAATTCTTTCTTAATTCATTAAATAACCTTCCCCTTATCATAATCACTTCAATATAGGTTTTAGAACATCAAATACCCAAAAGACCTAATTTGGCATGTCACAATCATGGCAGTGGAAGTCTTGCTTGAGGTTAATGTGGTACTTCAGCCACATTCTATTAAAATTTAATTTTTTGTGATTAATACGATTTACCGGTGTGACCTTCTACCAAAAAAACCCTAATTTGTATCAAATTTGTTTCTTTACCAAAAAAAAATCCTAATTTGAAAATCGCCAAACAACTCAAATTAGGATTACTTACATAGTGTAGGATCATTGCTATGGACTAAACCTCTTCATCAAAAGATTATTAAGCTTATTTAATTCTTCCATTCCCTTTTATCTTCTAAACCGACTCAACAGCTCTCTCTCTATAGAACATATGGGAATGTTAGGGTTTTGATTAAGATATAACTAGTCATAAGTTAGTTATTAGTTTGCCTATTTGGAAACTATGGTCCTTCTAGTTTTTTTCATTCATAATTGTAACACATCAATCTTTCTAAAACCATTTACATAATATATAAATTTATAGTTTGACTATCGGGTTTGACTAACCAATCACGTAAGGCATTCAATTACTAAAATTCGTAGTCAAGCTATCTAATGGCATTCTGGTAATAAAACGCTTAAATTCCGGTTTTAGGGTGTTACAAATCTACCCCATTATTTATATTTCGTCTCCGAAATCTTATTCGTATAATACTAACCAAACATGGTTTCCTTTTACACATCATTCCATATTAGCATTTCTAAATATTTACCTAACTAGTTGCAACAACCTATGTGGGTTTGCAACTCTAGCCATGCTATAACATAACTAATTACTTTTGACCCGTTCTACTTCTCACTTATTCCTATCACATTTACACTCTTTCTAATGACAAACGTCATTTAAGTGACATTTCACCATTGCTAAGCTATCATTTTATTAACTTTTTCACTTTAACGTTGCATTCTCACTCATTTCTTTTCTAAAATTTTCCACAAGGACTACTTGTCACTTGGAAAATTTATTATTTTAACTTTATATTAGTCAAACTCCATCACTATTTCTACTCTCATTTCTTACAACATCTAACTTATTTTAGTTCTCATTTTCTATTTCTTTATCCGTACTCATGTCATGCCGGATACACATAAGCCTACACATTTATAATTCGTTATTTACATAAAAAGGTGTCCCAATCTATGTAATTAAAGAATTATAAATTCATGATTTGGTGATTTAAATTTCTCTATTTAAATGAAGAGGCGTCCCAATCTATTTAAATAAGAAGATTGTAAATCACCCTACTTAATTGTAAATCATCATACTTAAGCATTCCCGACACAATACTCATACCCATCTACACTTTCATTACCTTTCTATCTTTACATATTTACCAATATGTGAACTAATCTTTTTCATTTTTAATATTATCTATTCAAGCCTTGGATCCAATCTAACTAACCCTTTCATCAATGCCATGAAGGCAAGCTAGCAACCATGCCATAAAGGCAAGCTTAACAACCATGCCCTAAAGGCAAGCTTGACATCTATGTTTTGAAGACAAACTATCACATCCATGCCATGAAGGCAAGCTATTACATTCATGCCATGAAGGCAAGCTATCACATTCATGCCATGAAGGCAAGCTATCACATCCATGCCATGAAGGCAAGCTATCACATCTATGCCATTAAGGCAAGCTATCAAATCCATGCCATGAAGGCAAGCTCTCACATCCATGCCATGAAGGTAAGCTATCACATCTCGAAAGAGTCAAGAACTAGAGGATTGGATCCAAGCTACTTTACCTTATCATTCTTTACTCATTCATCATCCATGTACTTTTCTAATCAAGTAGATTTCCATTTCCAAATTTTATTATGTTAGGCATATTTCATCACATTTCTATTTTCCACATCTTATTGACTTACGCAAAATCATCACATTTTCATTACCCTGGACAAGATCTATATGATACTTGTCAATTTCATATTTTACATATTTCATATGCATTCTCACAATGCATTTTAACATTTTCCATGTCAACCCCAAGTTGACCACTTATCGAATTTTTATGCCAAAGCATCATTTTAGTTCACTCGACTTTTTCGCATATAAACCTTACATAATTTTATTCTATGACACACCCAAAAATCTCATTATACACATCATACGCATTCTCATATATCTAAATGATTTTAGTCATGTTTTTAAATTCATCTGGTGCATTTTATATCTTTAAAGGATTCTAGCGCAATGCTTCTATCAAATACATTCATCCGTATTTCGCTACAGCGACTTACTCGTCATGTTTCTATATAACATGACTCGTCGTCATTTTAATATTTTCACATTCAATTTCAAGGGAAACTCTTCTCAATATTTATATGTCTAAATTCAACACTAGACATATATTACAATTAGACCATACATTGGTCATACATCGCAATCTAATCCCATTCACTTAACTCATTGTCTAACACGTCGTGTTACAACAAATTTTAATCATACTTTATATCATTCACAAGCATTATAGCTATCATGATATCTATTATTCATGATTTGAAATACCTCAACCATTTTTATTAGTAATGCATATAAGCATCTACTTTCAATACATAATAACTTTCGCTTAAGCAACCTTTACATAATTCAAGCATTTACACATTCACTTGCCTCTACTCACATATATTCATCACGATTTATCTTAAATGCAATCTCATGCATTTTACTTAGCTCAAACTCTTCATAAAATCATACCATCATACACATCATGCGTGCTACTTAGACATATAAATAACTACCATAGACTTTACGTCATATAAACATATATATTCACACTTAATACTTCTTTAATAAGTGTTTTACATTATTAGCCGCAATCAAAATCATCTAGTCTATGGAAAAATAACATATGGCATAATCAATCAATGTCTAAGCATCATCATAATTAAAGCCGCAAGTACTAACTACCTTATAACTAAGGCATTCGCATTCCACGCTACTTACACATATGGCACACGCATCTACGAGTGGTCTAAGTTTAGAAAACCTATCATGGAAACCCACTTCACTTAGACCGAAACTCTGATACCAAGTTAAAACGCCCCTTTCCTGATTTAACTAAAATTTAAAACTTTTTGGGGAAACGACTTGACTATAATGGACCTTCTGTTACTCTTTAATAAACTGACAAAAATCTATTAATAATGGTGCTTTGAAAATATTTTTATATTAAAGTAGACTTAATTAACTTCAAAATGGTTGGTGGCATAACCTCTAACGACTTACAATTCATTTTATACAAAATAAACAATACTACTAAAATCTAGAAGAGTGCCATGCGCCCTTATGCCCAAACGCAGAAGGGCGTATGACCTTGTAAACAGAAACTGTGAAAAGTATATTTTAGGTGGAAGGCCTTATGCCCAGCCCATAGGGCGTATGCCCTGTACCCAGAAACTCAGAAGACCATTTTAAAATGCAGAAGGCCTTATGCTCAGGTGCAGATGGCCTTATGCTCCCATTTTAAGATTTTACGAAAAACCCAACTTTTTACAACTTACTCTAATTTTCGGAAAACGACTTCCATGGCTCGACAAAACACCAAAACTTCTAAAAATCATTAGCATAACATATTACAACATGTTCATAAAAATTTATGGTCTAAATGACCTATAAGCACATACTTCACGGGGATTGCCAAACACCCATTTTGACCCACTTTCAAATGCACCTCAACTCAAAACTCTTAGATAACTTACATGTCCTTTATTCAAAGACCAAGACCCGAACTTGGAATCTTTAAAACATCATTTATAAATCATAATTACCAAATACACAACACAACGACTCAATGGGGGTTCAACGTTGACAAGAGCTTAGCATCTAGCACTAATCTCATAAACACATTTCAACACTTCCAACATTCTAGCATCCAATTATTAGACCTTAATCAAGGCCTAACCTTCATCACATGAACACCTACAAAATGGTTAAACAACTAAACCGTAAGCTTTCGCTTAGTAAGTAAAACGAATATAACATAGAATTATACATCATAAATCACATATGCATCATTCACACCAATATTAGTCCATAAGACTACTTTTCATAATCACTTACACGTCACACTTAATAACACATAATATCATTCATACTAAATCCTCACATACATTCTATGGGCCATAAATATCTAACCACATCCTTGGTTAGTTTTACCAAACTAGCCTTAACCTAGTCTTTATCCAATCATACTAAGCCAGTGCATTATAAACTGTCATTATCATCTTCCACATAATATGTATATGATAAAATCAATATAATTTCATATCATGGCCGTTTTACTTACCTCGGCTCCATAGCCAAGTTACCAACTTCATCATCATTTTCCAATTCTTGCATCCTAAAAATAGTTAACATATAGACATTATCAACTTTAATTTACATAACCAAAACCCATCATAATATGATCACATTTGACTATATCTCGAAATCACCAATTCATTCTTAATTCATTAAATAACTTTCACCCCTTATCATAAATACTTCAATATAGGTTTTAGAACATCAAATATCCAAAACCCCCTATTTGAGTATATGAACCCTAATTTGTAAATCACCAAACAACTCAAATTAGGATTACTTGCATGGTGTGGGATCATTGATATAGACTTATACCTTTATATAGGACACTAAACTTCTTCATCAAAAGATTATTGAGCTCATTTTGTTCTTCCCTCATCTTTTGTCTTCTAAACCGACTCGACACCTCTCTCTGAATGTTTGGGATTTAATTAAGATATAACTTGTCATAAGTTATTTATTAGTTTGCCTATTTTGCAACTATGGTCCTTCTAGTCTTTTGCATTTATAATTATGACACATCAATCTTTCTAAAAACCATTTACATAATATATAAACTTATAGTGTGACTATCGGGTTTGACTAACCAATCACGTAAAGCATTCAGCTACTAAAAGTCATAGTCAAACTATCTAATGGCATTCTCATAATAAAACGCTTAAATTCTGGTTTTAGGGTGTTACGAGCTCCCATCAACTTGAATTTAGCTGCTTAACTAGAAACCATAGCTGAACTACTTTGGAGAAATCACTAAGAGATCCCTCAACTTTGTTGACCAAAGATTGACCATCAAAACTAGACATCTTCAACATCATTCCTCAATCTTTTGAGTCAACAACTTGAGCACTTTCTTTGCTTGCACCATTATTCCTGTCATGAGCTTTATCTACAACTTTAACTAAAAAAATCCTTCATACCAAGTCTTCTACAAAACAAATTGTGTTGCATAGTACCAAGACACTTGGTAAAAATGTCAGCAATTGGAACATCTGTATGAATTTTCACAGTTTTAATGATACCAACAAAGACTTTTTCTCTAACCAAATGTTTTGTCCTCTCATGAAATACTGGATTTGCAACTATTTGAATACCTGAGCTATTATCACAAAACAACTCAACTGGATATCAACCTTTAAGCCCAAGACTATGTAACAGATCACCCAACCAAATTATTTCACATGTTGCAGATGCCATACTTCTATATTCTGCCTCAGTAGAACTTCTAGAAAGAGTGACTTGCTTTTTACTTTTCTAGGATACCAAAGACTGTCCTAAAAATATACAATATCTAGTAACAAATTTCCTTGTTTTAGGATATTTTGCCCAATCTGCATCAGTATAGGCTTTAAGCTTTAAATATGAGGTTTCATTAAACTGTAAACCAATCCCTGGTGACTTTTTTAAATATCTTAAGACTCTTAGTACAGTCTTGAAATGTGATTGTAAAGGACTGTGCATATGTTGACTTAAACAATGCACAACATAGCTAATTTCAGGTCTTGTGTATGTCAAATATATCAATTTACCCACTAGTTTTTTATTACTAGTAAAGCACTTTAAGAATTTATCACTTTTAGTTTCTTTAAAACTTAACACTGTACTTTTTTGGAAAAGGAGTGATGCATATTTTCTTTTAAAATATTTATTTACCAAATTTTAAATTTATAAAACTCGATCTACCTAACCACGCACTAACAGGCAGAGAACCGGATCATGAGTAGTATAGAATGGTAAATCCGAGGTCGTCCCAAGAGCTAAGTTGTAATTAGTTTTAATTTGAAATGTCACGTTTTGAAAATGGTTTTTGAGTTGATTTAAAATCAATAACAAGAAAATAAATAACTAGAAATTAAAAGAGTTAGATATATCAAGAGAGAAAACATGCTAACCTAGTTACTTCATTGCTACTATTATGAAAACGCTTTCTTGTGCAATGTTAAACTATGGTTTCATTAGTGGTTTCAAAGGTCGATAGACTTGAATGTGCATATATAGTCTATCATATACTTCCTGCAATTCCGAATTAGTCCCAAATCATCTGGGAGGTAAATCCCAACTATTCCCAAAACATATCTAATAACCTATAAAGATTATTAACCCCCTCTGAAAGAGTTCCTGTGCTTTTTAAGTATTGAGTGATAAGAGCGGTGACCGGTTAGTTCCTACACCAGGTAAGGAGTTAGTGATCTTCCCTAGTACAAATTGGATCCCATATTGACAAGATAATCTAATTATGGGGAAAGCTAGATCCAAACTACCCGTACTACCAAAACCCACAGTTACACGATAGTCAAGGAATATCTAATAAAACCATAATCTAACAGGAAACAATCATAACAACGGTAATTACATAACTAGGCCAGCACTTTAAGTGCTTAGCCGCTCATGGTAACAGAAACACAGCAAGAAATAGAAGAAATCATAGATTGAAAACTCATAATTCTTACAGTATTCGTATTTGAACGATTAAATACAAAAGGTAAGTAAAGTGTGATCTCCCTTAGACTCCAGGTGAAATTCTTCAAAGGTTGGAAGCTTATGTCGCCTCTCTAATTGGCTGTGGAGGAAGTGATGTCGGAATAGCTTGAATGAAGCCTCTATTTATAGATTTTGAACCTGTTATGGCGCAACCAATAAAGGTGTTACACAGTAACCTTCTTACATGGCATTCCATATTTAAGCAGCTGTTACGGCGTAACTAGATATGGTGTTACGTCGTAACCTTCAAATAATGTCCATAAGTACATGATCTTCATTCCATATTTGTAGATTCTCTTGGTTACGGCGTAACTGGATAAGGTGTTACGTCGTAACTATAACTTTGACAATATTTCCTTTCAAATATATGGTTACGGCGTAACTAGATATGCTGTTACGCCGTAAAGTCTTCCTTGATCTTCGTACTTTCTTAATTTATGTTACGGTGTAACCATTTTTGGTGTTACGCCGTAACATTCTTCAAAATTTACACTTTAAGTCCTTTTTCCCTTGTTTCTTGTCACTTTCCTGCATTTCTCCTGAAAACTACAAAATAACAGAAAATATCTCGTTTTCGAGTGTTAGTGAAATATTTGCAGGTAATATAGCGGGTATTTTGCCACCAAAAAGTATTAAATATTTGATATTATCAAATATCCCCCTACTTGACTTCTGCTTGCCCTCAAGTAGAACCTGTTAGAATATTTTATAAAAAGATTTCTTAAGAATAACTTCAAGAAATGAATTTATAAAACTCTTATGCTAGAAAACATCAAAGCTGAACACCTCACAAAAAGGGGATAAAAAGTCACTCAGCTCTCCACTTGTCTAAGTGTTTTATTTTTTGGGTGATCGCTCAATTGCACAGTCATATCATGTATTCTATCATAAGCTTAGAAAGTACACAAATCTACACCAGTTAGAATTAGGGTCTAAATAATTCTCGAAGGCAACAAGGGTATTATGATTTTAAAGGGTGATAAAGGGATTAGGATAGACATGGGATACACATTTAATGGTTGTTAATAAGAACACAAAACAAATAGTCTAAAATAATCTAAGATTGTCATAACTAACCACTGTACATCCATGGGTCCAGGAGTTTAAGTCAGAAAATCCGATCTTCAATAATGGGCTACTAGCTTCATTCTTTATGAGTATTGAGATGACTTGGTGTAATAATGGGCTACTAGCTCCATTTTTCATTACTGAGATGTCTTGGTGCAATAATGGGCTACTAGCTCTATTTTTTATTTTTTATTTTGCACCATCTTTACAATTTTAGCACATGGGTGACGTTTTTGTTGCACCATCTATTCTTCATTTTCTTCATAATATGCAAATGTTACAGGAGTTTATATCTTTAATTATTGCCCCTGTAACATTTGATATTATATGCGCATCCCCTCACTTGAGATAAATAATATTGAAAGTGGTGATATAGGGGGGGTCTTTATAGATCATAACTGATGAGTCTTCCACTAATGCATATAATTCTCTTTCCCATTCCCTCAAACTATGGACTTAAGTAGCCAAAAATTTTAACAAAAAAAAAATTAAGACTACAGGGTAGGCTAAGGTGAAATGGTGTACGAAACATATAGAGTAGGGTGAATAACATAGATTGGTTTAACAAGGGTGATCTAGGGGTATCTTGTACTAATAATGAGTGCAACAAAAGAGTTTATCACGAAAGGTTGACAAGTGAGTGTAACAAGTCGATAAACACACACTCATAGGCTATTTGGGTGATTTTCTAAGCGTTGCCTTCTTGAAATATCTATTACTGCTAATCAATTAGGTCTTGAAATGATGTACATGTCAAGTTCTAAAGTCTACAATACTACCGGCACACTTAATATTTTGGTGGATTTTTGAGTAATATGATGGAAACGGAATATTAGGCATAAATCTCACCAAGTATAATAAAGGATAATGTGCATTTGTCAAAGATTTATTCTAGATATTTAAGAAAAATTTGTCAAAAATTTTAAATTGGAATAATTTTCAAAGAAAACTAAAAAATCGAAGGCAAAACATTTGTCAAGTATTAATTCTACTCCCATCCCCCCCTTGATTTGTACAATGTCCCTACTGTACAGTAAGGAAAATAAATGAAAAGGATAGATTAGAATTAAGACAAGAAACTCCTTGAGCTTTGCTTTAAAATTTGAAATTTGGCGAAAAATTATAGATTATTTTTGTCTTCTCGCAAGCTCTTTTATCCCCTGTGATCACAAAACAAACCAAAACATAAAATCGTTCTATAAGAATTATGAAGTGTACAAGAAATACAAACCTAGCTCACTTTCGTAGGAATCACGATTGCATTTAGCATATGCAACAAGCCTTTTAAACCACTTGGTGGCCCAAGTGGACGAGTTTAGTCTCGTGAGGGCTTCTAGAGAACATACCCACAAAGTCCATTTACGTATACAAGGTTTAGACATGTTTAAATCTTAAATTTTTAGAATTTCAAAAGGAGGTTACGGCGTAACCTTGAAATGGGTTACGTCGTAATCAAGTGGTAAAAATTTTAAGTTTTAAGGTGTTACGGCGTAACCAGTAAATGTGTTACGTCGTAACTATAGTGGTTACGGCGTAACTAAATTTGTTATGCCATAACTGCTGCAAATTCAGCAAAGTTACCACATGATTATGAGTCGAGCCGGTCTTGATAATTGCCTCTTAGCTTCTAGATTCTGCAAAACAAAGTAAGAAACATGCAAACCAACTAATGTAAAAAAAATATCATTAAATAAAGGATGGATTGTCTCTCGACAAGCACCTTTGTTTATTAACGAGTCTTTAAGTTAGACTCATGCTCATTCTACGTTTTGTTGTTTTCTACTTCTTTTCGGATCATTTCTTTAAATTTAGATCCATTCTTCCTTCCAAAAGGTAAAGTATTATCCAAGTCTTTGGTAATACAGATGAAACTTTGTCCACCTTCAAATGAGTATTTCTTAACCTCAAAAGTTTCTACTTGTACTTCTGGTGGATGATAATCTTTGTCCTCTATTCCTATTTCTTCACACTCTTCATTTCGAACTCATAATTGTGCCACTCATAATTTTTATTATGCACTTGGTTACAATATTCCCATATATTATCTAGAATGTGTCCCTTCTTCCCTATTCCAAGTTCTTACTCATCAGCTAGCTTATCGATTTCTAAATTGAATTCCTATTTGTAATCATCAAAGCTTCTATGAGTTGGATTATTTACAAAAGCCGAGTTATCTTGGAAACAATCAATTAACCATAATTTTAATAGTGCTTTCTTCACAGGTTCACTAATGTCAGTATGCCTGACCTTAATCAATGCCCATTCTCCAAAGGTATAATCTTTAGGTCTCGATTTGTTTGATTCTTGAGAAGAGGCTTCAGATGAGGGACTAATATCACACCATTAAGTGTATCAATTATCTCAGACTAAGGCATTGGTTTGGCTTTTTCCATATTTTGCTAAAAGAAAATCAGGAAAGGATAGTCCTTTTCCTTTTATATTTCTTCTCTCATTATCGTAGTTGGAGTACCAAAACCGTAAACTCCTAGTTTTAGATACCCCACAGATTTCTACCTCACCATCATACATTTTTTTGTCGGGGTCACAGGATGGCCATATCTTGGTTTGTTCCTTGATATTCTGTTTAATAGGGTTACAGAAGTGTGCTCTAGGAACATTCTCATCTAAATTAATTTTCCGTTTCTTAGGCTCCCGATCATCTAAGTTAGGGGACCTATTGTCCCAGTTACCTGACTCTTCGTAATCAATTTGATCATCACTATGGCCAGGGGATTGGGTTCTAACCATGAAAAAAATTTCACTAGGATTATGGTCTTTTCTCATTATATCAAAGCTTATTCTATCTTCATTAATTCCCAAAGATATTTTTTCAGCGAAGACATCTATTTCCGCATGAATGGTAGCCAAAAATGGTCTCCCTAAAATTGTAGTTTCAGAAGGGGTGTTGTTAAGGATTAAGAAATCAAAAGAGAATAAGAATTTATCAATCTTAACCATAATATTTTCAACTATTCCCAAAGGTGCCTTTTTAGACATATATGTCAATTCACAAAGCATATTTGTTTTCTTAATATTTGTAAGATGCAAGTGTTCAAATGTACTCCTAGGCATTACATTAATACTAGCACCTAGGTCAGCCATGGCGCAAAAAACTTAAATTTACCGATTATGCAGGGGAGTGTAGAGCTTCCTGGATTTAACTCTTTATGTGGCAGTTGGTGCTGTAAAACTTCAAGAGTATTACTTACAGTTCCCGATATGAAGGACACTTCATGAAGTTTGTTGAGCCCAGATGTTTCCTGATCAGAAGTAACTGTTTTAATTTGTTCTGAGGATGAATTAAGGATTTTATCAGCATGAATTTCCTTAGTCAATTATTCGATCTGGGTTTCTAAATTTTTTAGCGATGCGCTTTGGTTCCTAGTATTAATCTCAGCATTCTCTTGAAGCTTCTTAATCCACTCCTCCATTTTAGTACTTCTTTATGCATATTCCTCTTGGTGCTTAGCTAATAGTTCTTCTAAGCTTTGCCTTTTTTTGCCATATGGTGGACGGATATCAGTTTTAGTGTAGTATCCAGGTGGTCCTACACGAAACTTTCCTCCATTACTTCCATTAAAGGGTGTTGTTCATCCAAATTCTCCATATCTGACCTCTTCAACTTGTTTAACTTCCTCGTTAAAGGGATAATCCTTGTCGAGGTGAGGTCCTTCATAAATTTGGCATCCAACCTGGATTGCATGAACACTTTCCTTTAGCTTCTTCATGTCTTATCCTAGGTTGTCCAACTTATTTACCAAAACAACTAGTCCATCCTTGCTACTAATGCTTCCGATATTTCTTCTTGTTGTTCTGTCATGCCATTTTTAAGAATGATCAGCCATGGTCTGAATTGCTGTGAGAGCTTAGGCCGGTCTCATCCTGGGGATAGGTTCATGTGAATCAAGCAGTTGACGGTTCATAGTGCTCAAACCCTTATAAAAGATATTTACCTTTTGATGATTATTGATGTCGTGGGTAGGGCACTTGTACAGCAGGTCATTATACCGTTCCCAAGCCTGGTTTAATGATTCGTCTCCTTCTTGCTTGAAGTTGTGAAGATCTTCAAGCTGCTTCACGGTCATGGAAGGTGGGCAATACCTTTGGATAAAGGCCTTTTTGAGTAGATCCCAGGTATTGATAGTTCCTGAGGCTAGTCTGTCCACTCGTCGCTTTGCGGATCCAATAAGAAAAGGGAAAAACTCAGAGCATGACTGCATCTTTAGAGACTCTGGGAATGTTGAATAATCCAACGATGCTGAGGACTCGATCAATGTGATTGTGAGCATCCTCGTCTTTGTTCCCTGAGAAAGTGCCTTCCCTTAATTCGCGCATGAATTGACTCTTGATTTTGAAATTAACATTGCCTCCGATTTTGGGTTTAACCACGCCCGGTGCCTGGTTTTCTCATGACAATGCTAGGTATTGTTCTATAGTGAGAGTATCGACGTCTACTCCAGCCATGGTTCTTGCAGATATAGAGTATAGAAGAGAAATAATGAAATATTAAAATTAATTCTAATTTTTAGCTCCATAGGCAGCGGCGCCAAAAACTTGATGCGTATTTTCTTTTAAAATATTTATTTACCAAGTTTTAAATTTATAAAACTCGATCTACCAAACCACGCACTAACGGGCAGAGAACCCGATCGTGGGTAGTATAGAATGGTAAATCCGAGGTCTTCCCAAGAGCTAAGTTATAATTAGTTTTAATTTGAAATGTCACGTTTTGAAAATGGTTTTTGGGTTGATTTAAAATAAATAACAAGAAAATAAATAACTGGAAATTAAAAGAGTTAGAGATATCAAGAGAGTAAACACACTAACCTAGTTACTTCATTACTATTGTTATGAAAACGCTTTTTTGTGCAATGTTAAACTATGGTTTCATTAGTGGTTTCAAATGTTGATAGACTTGAATGTGCATATATAGTCTATCCTATACTTCTTGCGATTCTGAATCAGTCCTAAATCATCTGGGAGGTAGGTTATCCAGGTTGTAATGATTAATCCTAACTATTCCCAAAACATATCTAATAACCTATAAAGATTATTAACCCCCTCTGAAAGAGTTCCTGTGCTTTTTAAGTATTGAGGGATAAGAGCGGTGACCGGTTAGTTCCTACACCAGGTAAGGAGTTAGTGATCCTCTCTAGTACAAATTGGATCCCATATTGACAAGATAATCTAATTATGGGGCAATCTAGGTCTAAACCACCCGTACTACCAAAACCCAGTGTTACACGATAGTCACGGAATATCTAATGAAACCATAATCTAACAGGAAACAATCATAACAACGGTAATTAAATAACTAGGCCAGCACTTTAAGTACTTAGCCGCTCATGGTAACGGAAACACAACAAGAAATAGAAGAAATCATAGATTGAAAACTCATAATTCTTACAGTATTCGTATTTGAACGATTAAATACAAAAAGTAAGTAAAGTGTGATCTCCCTTGGACTCCAGGTGGAATTCTTTGAAGGTTGGAAGCCTTTGTCGCCTCTCTAATTAGCTGTGGAGGAAGTGATGTCGGAATAACTTGAATGAGGCCTCTATTTATAAATTTTGAACCTGTTACGGCGCAACCAATAAAGGTGTTACGCCGTAACCTTCTTACATGACATTCTATATTTAAGCAGTTGTTACGGCGTAACCAGATATGGTGTTACGCCATAACCTTCAAATAATGTCCATAAGTATGTGATCTTCATTACATATTTGTAGATTCTCTTGTTACGGCATAACTGGATAAGGTGTTACGCCGTAACTATAACTTTGAAAAGATTTCCTTCCAAATATATGGTTACGGCGTAACTAGATATGGTGTTACGTCGTAAAGTCTTCCTTGATCTACGTACTTGCTTAATTTATGTTACAGTGTAACCATTTTTTGTGTTACGCCGTAACATTCTTCAAAATTTACACTTTAAGTCCTTTTCCCTTGTTTCTTGTCACTTTCCTGCATTTCTTCTGAAAACTACAAAACAATAGAAAATATCTCGTTTTCGAGTATTAGTGAAACATTTGCAGGTAATATATGGGGTATTTTTCCACCAAAAAGTATTAAATATTTGATGTTGTCAAGGAGTATCAACAAGTTTAGCAGCCAACAAACCATATTCACGAAGAAGTTCTAAACAATATTTTCTTTGAGACACACAAATACCTTTGTCATTTTTCAACACTTATATTCCCATAAAATATTTCAACTCCCCCAAGTCTTTGATTTGAAACTTAGTACTCAAAAACTGTTTGAAATCATTTATGACAGATTCATCATTGCCACAAAACTTAACCACCCAGTGAAGCAACTCCAGAATCTATACTAACCTAACCTCCAGCACTCTAAAAAACAAAAATAAAACATAATCCTATACTCACACCCAAGATCAACAAGATCTAGGTTGAGGAGATTAGGATTGGGGAGAGCAGGTTTCCACTCCAATCAAGTTGGAGGGTCAAGGTTTTAACCAACCCGTTTACACCCCTGTCAACTAAAGAAATGTTAACCCTAAAGGAAGAAAGAGATTTACAGATCGAGCACAATAACAACCACTTGCACCCTTGATTCACTTAGTCAAGGGTTACAAATGGAAAATAATGAGCCCATAACCAATTAAGAGCAAAACCCCCCAATGATAGAAAATAAAAGTTTCAAGAAACCCTAATTGATCAATACCCACAAATCACCAGATCAATACCCAAACAAACAATCCATAACATGGCCGTTGAGATTCCACCATCAATTGGACCAATACACCACCAGATCAAGAAACCCCTAAATTTTACTCAAACCCCAAAATCAAGAAAACACGATCCAGAGCCTATTGCTCTGATACCATGTAAAGAATATCAAAAACAACTCAAGAAACTCATATTGCACTCAACCAACCACCCCTTGCGCTTTTTGTTACTGAATGTACAATAAGATAAGTCCACAAACGTGTTCTTATCAAACAATTACAAAAGAAATATGGCAATCCCCACTAGATGGATCTTACCAAAACCTCACTACAAATACACTCAAACACTCATAAGTTAAATCAATGAAGATTGATCTAAATTAACATACTTAGAAGAACAAACTTGATATCAAAGACTGATATCACACAGACTTAACAATTTGAGAGAGAAAGAGATGAGAGAACGATAGTTTTTACATAATGAACTAACCCTAGATCGGGTTAGGCTTATATAAGCCAATGTTCTAGTTTAGCCCCTAAGTTCCCATCAACTTGAACTAGAAACCACAGTTGGACCACTTTGGAGAAACGACTAAGAGACCCCTCAACTTTGTTGACCAAAGATTGACCATCAATACTAGACATCTTCAACAATAAGATTTGTAGAAAAATAAAAAACAATCGACTTTAATGCTTCTATGTTAATTTATATTTTTTGGTCCACTGGAGAGGTGTACGATGAAAACGGGAAGGTGGTTGATGTATGGGTCATTTTGTGATGGTGAAAATGGTTGTTCATACGAATTTGGTTTCAAACAATGACAAGTAAAGCTGAAATTCATGACACCATTGTTATTTAAAAACAAAATGGCCAAACAGAGTGATGAAAAGGTGGCGTGAGCCGACCCGGTAAGACCCTCACAGTTTGACATAGAGCTTTAATGGCTCATCGTTGCAATACGCAAGAAGCCGATATTGCAAGACATGCGTACAAACATGTAGATGCATTAACTAAAAAGCCTAAACCTTGATAAACGTATCTATTATAATTTTCAAGTTAGAAATTTGGTTCAAACAATGTATTGAATGCTTAATACATATAATAACATTTTGCTTCAATATTTATAGATCTGATTCTCAGTAGGATTTTTGTTTTTATATCTCATTTCCTTATAAATTGTTGTGAGACTCGGTAGGATTTTTGTAGCTCTATGAGTTTAGTGTCCAACTGTGCATAGCCAAATTGTATACATACAACATGCATGCACACTACACATACATACACTTGCATATACATGCGCCTCTTTATATAGAAAGTTTAGCCACTGCATCTTCCTTTTGTGGATGAATAATTTGTATAAAGTGATAGTTTAATCTTAAGCTGGAATATTAATGGTTGGCTACCATATCACTGTTGTAAGTTAAGTTATTATAACATTTTATGGAATTCTTTAGACAATAAGGAATACTAATACAAATTATTTTAAAATATATCAACTTTTGAAATAAAAATGAAAATATACAACTGATGTGTCTCCATCGAGCTTTAAATTTATAAACAAGAATTACCGGTTTAACTAGGAACACATTCGGGCAAGTATACCATAGTCATTTGTAGTATAGTAATTGGTAAATCAAGGTCGTCCCAAGAGATTTGGTTACACTCAGGTATTGTTTGTTTGTCTAAGCAAGTAACAAGGCGGTGGTTATGATTGTCACGGATTAAACCACCTAAAGAAGCAATAAGATAATAAGCATACAAAGAATGTACATGTTTGGATAAATGATTACTTGGATATTAGGATGTTTAGTTTGGAAAACATATTATCATTAATAATTCTTTTGACCTATAGAACCAATAACAATAGTTTAGCATTTTATAAATCGATTATACATAAGTCTCAATCAAGTGGTCGTGTCATGAGCCTTATGCCTAAACCAATAATAATCAAAGAATCCTTTCGACCTATAGACTTTGATGCCATCGATTGTTAAGTTCCATTTACTTGAAAGATGATTAGAACACACGTATTCAAAAGACTCCTTTTGATCTTTAATCTAAATTAAACCTTTACTTGTTATGTTTATTAATTCGCTTGAACAATCGTCACAAAGTACAAGACCAAATCATTTGTCGACTAATGAATTGAAATCAACCATAATTGAGAATCCTTTTGACCTATAGACTCAACAATGATTAACCAAAACAATAAACAAGAACAAGTTCCAATTTAACCAAATATGTTGTTATCATCATGATTCAAACAAACACTAATTAAATCCAAACATCCCTTTTATCATAAGTTTTCATAAGAACCAAACAAGTATTAAGACACACTTATCAAGATCACACAAATCACAAACACAAGAATCACCACAAACATAAACATAAATATGATTGAATATTAAAGAAGAAGTTACCAAACATTAGAGTTCAAGCACCAAAGATACCAACCAAAAGAAACAACCAAAATACAAATACTCATACCTAAAACCTTTTTAGAAATCAGCCTCATGTTGTGAGTGAATTCCCTTGGGGTGTTTGGAAACAAGGATTGTTAAAGATTGGTTGGTTTATGGATCTAGGGTTTTCTTTTCTATTCTTTCATGATTTATGATTGTAGATGGCGACCCAAACAGACAATACCAACCCCTAACACTTCTGGAAACATGTGGGGGTGGTAGAATAGAGAGGTGTGAGTTGTGGTGGAGATAGGTTAAGAAAGGCAGGGTTTATGATTTGGAGTGTGTGTGTAAAATGGTGTAGATGTGTCCTCTATTTATACTAACACATTATGGCGGTTCCAAGGCTTTTCTTAGGGCTCAAAGATTGTCCAAAGGCAGCTAAGAGGGCTAGATCTTTCTTGATTCATCATGAGTCTTCAAGAATGAAGTAGAAAAACGTGGGCACCAAGAGCCGGGTGGCACGGTCCTCTGTCGAGCGGCACTACTCTAGTCGAGCTGCACGAGCTCCTGCCGCGCGGCTAGCCACACGACCAAAAATATATATTTCTTGATTTTGCGTATTAGCTTCCCGTTTGAGTCATGCTTGGTCGTGGGTCATTATACATCAATAAAACTTCATTTAAACTATATCTTGGGCCTTGGAAGGTTGTACGGTTCACTCTTTTGTCGTTGAATTGCTTCCCGAGCTTGTTCTTTACGAGAAATTCTTCGTACGTGCATAAAACTTCATTTATTCTTTGTTTCTTCGTCGTTTTCTTGCTTTTCTTGTACTTGGCTACAAATAGACTTGCCAACACACTTTGGTACAATTTAGTAACAAAAGCATATAAACATAGCCAAATAACATATATAAAAGTACGGATAACGCTCCTAAGAATATACTCAATTTGAGCGTTATCAAATTCTCTCACACTTAAGTTCTGCTCGCCCTCGAGCAGGTAAAAGAAAATTTGCTTGCCCTCAAGCAAATATAAGAAAAGAAATCTAGAAAGAAAATACCTAAATGAAAAAAAATGTTTTTTTTTTTTTAATATATCGACATATTTTTGTTTTTTTTATAAATGAGCGCAAAAGGCGCAAACACCCCCCACACTTAAGGGTTTGCTTGTCCTCAAGCAAATTAAAGAAAAAGAAAGATAAAAACAAAACAAAAATCGATGGGGAGTAAGCACCAAGTGTACACATCAAAAGAGGACTTTTATTGGGCTGTAACATTTAGGCTTCGAGTTAGTAAGGGTATGGATAAGCATGAGATATTTTATGAGTAAGGGTTAACGAGATCATTATACGCGAGCCAAAAGTCTAAGTCCCAATGTTGCTAGTCACCAATCAAACCGCAAACCCAAAAATGATTATAGTTACCAATTAATTATTCCTTCACATATCGATCATCACATAGGTATATCACGTCTTAGCACATTGGTTAATCGATATCTCAATCACTTCATCTTCCTTCATCTTCATAAACATATAACACATTGGCTTTATTTGTCATCACATTTTTTTTTCGATGACTTATTCACTTTTTTTTAATTTTCTTTTCAACCTCCTTTTTCTACTTTTTTTTTCATACATCACATCTTCCCCACACTCCGCATAAACATACACCAAAAAAATACAAAACATAAAGGTGATCAATCTTTATTTTTTTCGGAATGACACATACAAATGGTAAAGTGTGGCAAACTCATAATCATCAAAAATAATCCATCAAACCAAGCAACTAGCAACCCACCATTTAGACTTGACAAGGGTTTAGGCTAAGGTTTAAAGTTAAATATTTTTTTCTTTTTTTTCTAGATTTTATCAAACGAACGGGATGGCTAAACGGGTGTCCTAAGGGTATCTAGAACAAAAAGTCAATGCGAACAAATGGGTGGTTAACTAACTGATGTGGCTAGCTAAATATCATTAGATGTAAATGGAAGGCCATTTGGGTTTATTCATAAGGTTGCCTCTTTATCACGCATATACACTTATCATCACACGAATGTGATCTCACTACGGTATTCGTAATTATTTACAAACACAAGTTCTAATATATTAACCTAATGACGTGAAAACAACTATAAGGGCAAACAAGTCTACATAAATTTTAAATTAGCCGAAAATATGAAAAAATTTAAAAATCAATCTCGTTTTCCCTATTTACTCCCCCACACTTAAGTTTTGCATTGTCGTCAGTGTGAAAAATAAAATTCAAAGTATGAAATAGGGAAAATAAATAATAGTTCAAGAGAAACGAAACTCCCGGGCAAAGTAATCGCGATCGAACTCTATATGATAAATGCTACGCAAAAGCTAGCATAGGCTTGTGAGATCAATCAATTTTTTCTCCAAGTATCCGTATACGCTAAAGTCACAACCAATCCATCATCCATGAGCTTTATTGAATCTGCAAAAATAAACTAAACTACAAAACATGAAAAATTAGAAAGCATACTTTCGTAGGCAACACGGTTGCATTTAGCGTATGCAACAAGCCTTTAAACCCCTTGGTGGCCCGAGTGGACGAGTTGTAGTCTTGTGAGGGTTTCCAGCGAACACATCCACAAAGTTCATTCCTTGACCACATGAATTAAACAAACACAAAACGCATGCTAGCGCAAATAACACGAAACAAACTTTAAACAAATATTAAACATATCTAAACATCACATATATCATAAATAAAAACATCCTAATCACTCACAAACATACGACTACTCTAAACGAACAAAATACAAAAACGAAAAAAAATGTTGCTCAACAAAAAGGAGTCGGCCGGCGTGGGCATTTAGCCGGTCGGCTGGATGCAATCGCACCCACGCTGGGTGTTTGCCGGTCCGGCTGGTGGCTTAGCCGCGCGGCTGGATCGATCTGACACAAAAAAAACCTTTTTTTAAAATTTTTTTATACTTTTTTTAAGGTGAAGCTTTATTACCTATTTTTATAAAAGGACTAAATTAATTCAAATGACAAAACTTATTTAAAACTTTAATCTAAACTTTTATTTAAAACTAAATAAGACTAAAAATGAAATAAGCATAAACTAACACATTTTAACACATACTAATCTAATTAGGAACATGAAACATTTAACTGATTTAATCTAACACATGGCTAACAAATCACAAAACAAGGATACGATAACTAGCAATACGAGTACGAAATTTAAACTAAACAAAATAAACACACACGACATTCCTAACAATCAAAACATCCCTAAACATTCACAAAAACACATTTGCAAACAATTAAATAAGCACTTAAATCATAATTTTTTTTTCTCAGAACCCACTCAGCCGCCCGGCTGGCTGTTGTAATACCCACATCGCGAAACGAGCCGGGCGGCTCCAGCCGCCCGACACGACCACTTCTGTAACTAATTTTTTTAAAGCACGAATTTTTAATACACACATTTTCGCTACCCATTCATATTGAAAAGAACACAAAACTAACAATGTTAAGAACGTAACGAACACAATTAAACATGAAACACGAAAACAAAGACAAACAAAATTCATGTAGTCAAGTTTGGTGGTTTTTTTTGCAAACAATTTCGAGCATACTTAAAGAGCAATCATTGAAACGAGCATTTTTAGCAAACATGAAACAGAATCCCAACATCAAAAACTTAATTTTGATGCCAAGATCATTTAGCAAAAGATAAGAAATGAGAGATTTTAAAACACTAAGCAAGAGAGCATTCAAGTAAAACATCATGAGAAAATAAGCAATCAATTCGACTAGCAAACAAACAAACGAGTATAAACGCAAATCCCCGGCAACAACGCCAAAAACTTGATGTGTCTCCATCGAGCTTTAAATTTATAAACAAGAATTACCGGTTTAACTAGGAACACATTCGGGCAAGTATACCCTAGTCATTTGTAGTATAGTATTTGGTAAATCAAGGTCATCCCAAGAGATTTGGTTGCACTCAGGTGTTGTTTGTTTGTCTAAGCAAGTAACAAGGCGGTGATTATGATTGTCACTGATCAAACCACCTAAAGAAGCAATAAGATAATAAGCACACAAAGAACGTACATGTTTGGACAAATGATTACTTGGATATTAGGATGTTTAGTTTGGAAAACATATTATCATTGATAATCCTTTTGACCTATAGAACCAATAAAAATAGTTTAGCATTTTATAAATCGATTATACATAAGTCTCAATCAAGTGGTCGTGTCATGAGCCTTATGCCTAAACCAATAATAATCAAAGAATCCTTTCGACCTATAGACTTTGATTCCATCGATTGTTAAGTTCCATTTACTTGAAAGATGATTAGAACACACATATTCAAAAGACTTCTTTCGACCTTTAATCTAAATTAAACCTTTACTTGTTATGTTTATTAATTCGCTTGAACAATCATCACAAAGTACAAGACCAAATCATTTGTCGACTAATGAATTGAAATCAACCATAATTGAGAATCCTTTTGACCTATAGACTCAACAATGATTAACCAAAACAATAAACAAGAACAAGTTCCTATTTAACCAAATATGTTGTTATCATCGTGATTCAAACAAACACTAATTAAATCCAAACATCCCTTTATCACAAGTTTTCATAAGAACCAAACAAGTATTAAGACACACTTATCAAGATCACACAAATCACAAACACAAGAATCACCACAAACATAAACATAAATATGATTGAATATTAAAGAAGAAGTTACCAAACATTAAAGTTCAAGCACCAAAGATTCCAACAACAAAAAAACAACCAAAATACAAATACTCATACCTATAACATTTTTAGAAATCAGCCTCATGTTGTGAGTGAATTCCCTTGGGGTGTTTGGAAACAAGGATTGTTGAAGATTGGTTAGTTTATGGATCTAGGGTTTTCTTCTCTATTCTTTCATGATTTATGGCTGTAGATGGCGACCCAAACAGACAAAACCAACCCCCCAACACTTTTGGAAACATGTGGGGGTGTTAGAATAGAGAGGTGTGAGTTGTGGTGGAGATAGGTTAAGAAAGGTAGGGTTTATGATTTGGAGTGTGTGCGTAAAATGGTGTAGATGTGTCCTCTATTTATACCAACACATTATGACGGTTCCAAGGCTTTTCTTGGGGCTCAAGGATTGTCTAAAGTCAGCTAAGAGGGTCTAGATCATTCTTGATTTGTCATGAGTCTTCAAGAATTGAGTAGAAAAACGTGGGCACCAAGAGCCGGGCGACATGACCCTCTACCGGGCGGCACTACTCCAGCCGGGCGGCACGAGCTCCTGCCCCGCGGCTAGCCACACGACCAAAAATATACATTTCTTGATTTTGTGTATTAGCTTCCTGCTTGAGTCATGCTTGGTCGTGGGTCATTATACATCAATAAAACTTTATTTAAACTCTATCTTGGGCCTTGGAAGCTTGTATGGTTCACTCTTTTGTCGTTGAATTGCTTCCCGAGCTTATTCTTTACGAGGGATTCTTCGTACGTGCATAAAACTTCATTTATTCTTCGTTTCTTCGTCTTTTTCTTGCTTTTCCTGTGCTTGGCTACAAATAGACTTGCAAACACACTTTGGTACAATTAAGTAACAAAAGCATATAAAAATAGTCAAATAACATATATAAAAGTACGGATAACGCTCCTAAGAATATACTCAATTTGAGCGTTATCAACAACGTATATAAGAATGTCTCAATGAAAAAACGAATATACCAAAACAAATTACAAATCTATAGTGAAAAATTATACATGTGCAAACCCCGTACGTGCACGGGTTTAATTGTTTTCTTATAACGACAATTTTTTACTATCTCACGATATACACTAGCATAAATTTAAATAAAAATTCGAAAAAAACTTTTTTAAAATTGTTACATAAATGGTCCGTGTGGTTTACTTAAATGTGAAAGGACTATAATGCCCCTCAGGTGAGGGGCACATGCCAAACTTGACGGAACAATTGGACGGCAAATTTGTCAAAGGACCGGTCACCTCAATTGAGATAACCACAGGGAGTGGTGTAATTAAATGCGTTTTAGGACGAAAGGTATAATTGTGTATAAACCACAAGGACGATTTATATAATTAACTCTATTTTGTTTTGTATAAGTTCAATTTTTAGTTTTTTTTGTTATATTGATCATAGTGACTAAGTGCATCTCCAATGCACTAGCCTCAACATGGTCTAATAAAAACACTACTTTAAATGAAAGTAGAAAAGATATGAAGTAAAAAAGAAAAGTACAACAAAGGACCCACCATTTGAGTATATACACGATTTGTTCAGATAAGAACACACAATAAACTTTGAAGTCTCATAATGGTTTTGAACTATGAGTTGTCACTTAATCTTTTCTATTGCACTATGCCACATAAGTGCATTGTGAATGGCCTAACAATTCCTATTATATATACTGTTTGGTCGAATAAAATCAGTTGATGAATCCGAAGCCACAATTTCATCTTCTAAGGGAGAAAAATAGATACATTTACCATGAAACCCTAAAATGATAGAAAAAATAAGTGAGGCTTTTGTGTTTACTTTGCTAAATTGGTTGATTAAAATCTCAAATTTGACAATTTCGTGTTTTGTCCCCGATAAGGGTGGCAGGTCCTCATCGAATAAGGGTTTCTAACAAGAGTCTCACAATTTCGTTTTTTCAATTGAACTGGGGGGTTTCTAACAAGAGTTTACTTCAGAATGCGACAATCTTTTATAGATTTCATGCACAACCTTGTTGTAAAAAAAAGATGACTTTTCAAAAGATGTTTTTTATTAACCTTCTATCTAATAAATTGTTGTGATAATTACAATAGGAAATTAGGATTTATCAAGGACTCTGATTACTATAATGGAAAGATTAAAAGTTGAGCATATATAAAAGAAAATTGTGACAAATTTAATACATTTGTAAGCAATTATTCTTTTTTACTAGATGTATAGTGGATAATACAATAACGAAAAAAATGTAGTTAAGATATGCCACATCGACATCGACCTGTAACAATGTAAACAATTAGGAACTATGATTAGTATACTAGGAAAATTAAAAGTTGATTGGATACATTTTTAATCAATTATCCCATTTTAACAATTCAATTAACGTATACCAAAAGTGTATGGTTGTTATAATATTAGGAGTAAACTTAACATAGTTTAGGGACTTAAGTGTACATTGTAATTTAGATTAGGAATAGACTATAACTAGGATTAGTTAAGCTTGCCTTGCAAGGCAAAGATGTTTCTTATTTGATTTAGAAAAGTTTTCTACCCCCTCATCTCTATAAATAGGGATAAGGGGGGATGCTAGTTATTCATTCTTCTTCCTTAAATTGTAAGCTTTATTAGGTTTTTAATAAAGGGGTGTTTGAGGGTATTACGTGTGCATATATTTGTCGGTTCTTCGTAGTCTCTCGTGTTTGCTACTTGTGCTCTGATACCACTTGCTATTTGTTGGTTCTTTGTAGCACTACCTTTGAAGTAACGTCATCTAACCTCCAAAGCTTATTACCCACTATACTTTTGTGGTATTCTAGGAATATGCACTTGACCTTATCCGGTTCAAGCATCCCTTGCTTAACACTAGCAAGCCAACCAAAAAAAACCCCCGACATATCTATAGGCTTCTTGAATTCAATCGCTAATGATGGTGACCTATTCACTAGATATGTAGACTTGGTTGTATCCTCTGCCTAAAAAACCTTGGACAAACCAGACTGAATCAGAAAACAACGTACCTTAGCAAAGAGTGTCACGTTTGTCTCATCAACCAACCTATTCTGCTGATGTATCCCTGCAACACCCAAATGTTTTTCGACCCTACTCTTCATACATTGTTGTGTAGACCTATGATTACAAGAATCAAGAACATTACCCGTCTTGATCGTCCACCCAGTCTGGTATTCCTTTTCAAGTCATACCTAATCTGCTGGGTTGTGTTCGTCTTCAAGATCAGATTTATTTCGCACTAGTAACCAGGTTGTAGGCTGATCGAATCTTACAAGTGGTATCAGAGCAGGAAAAGATACACCTTGGTATAAAGGTAGGGGCAAACATTACAGTAACCGGAGTACCTGATCAAGAGGGTGCATAATGTAATGTTGCTGAAAAGAAGAGAGTGAAGGAGTCTATGAAAGCTAATCTAAGGAAATTATTAAAGTACAAGGCCTGGTTAACAAGGCGGTCCCTGATTCGAGATTTCAGCATTAGATGAAGATGTTGAGTATCAATTATGTTTAAGTGTTACTCCTAAGGTTGAAATTGTTATAATGTTCCGGAGTAAACTTAACATAGTTTAGGGACTTAAGTGTACATTGTACTTTAGATTAGGAATAGACTATAACCAGGATTAGTTAAGCTTGCCTTGTCAGGCAAGGATGTTTCCTATTTGATTTAGAAAAGTTTTCTACCCCCCCTCCATCTCTATAAACTGTGATGAGGGGGGATGCTAGTTATTCATTCTTCTTCCTTAAATTGTAAGCTATATTAGGTTTTTAATAAAGGGGTGTTTGAGGGTATAATGTGTGCATATATTTGTCGGTTCTTTATAGTCTCTCGTGTTTGCTACTTGTGATCGATACAACTCGCGATCTAACGTTTCGCGATCGAACTTCGAGTCTGTTGTCGTAATTGTACAACAATGGTAAAGTAGTTGAATAAGATAATTACATAACCGGACTAGTAAGCAACACAGTAAACAAGAATGAACCAAATCCGAAGGGTTTATGAAAAGGTAAAAATAGACCACAACGCACACCCAAAGGCACGCACACCGCGTGTTAGTGTCGTGGACCAATAGATATATGATGCCACGCCCTCCAACCCAAATCAAGAATAGAAAGTTCAATGGATTATTTGGTTGACTCAAAGTAATTTCTTATGTACAAATTGATATCACTTGATGCCAAATGAGGATCGACAAGATGGTTCAAATAATTACTATGTAATCTTGATTATCTGATTTTTCGTGAATTCTCATCAACCAATTTTGACCCGTCACTCAAACTTGCCCGTTTTGCCACATCTAAACATAATAAGTAAACAAATAAGGAGTTCAGAATCCGTTTTGCACTTAATTTCGTTAATTACCCATTAACGAAAGGTAAGGTTACTTATCTTGAAGCTTACTTATATTAATTTTTCCCTCCTAAGTCTTTTTTGTTGTTGTTAATATATAGGAATACAGGCTTCAATTAAGCTAATTGTTAATGTTTGTCCTCTCTTTTAGTATATGATGCTGAGCATATACAGTTTCGATTTTTACCAGTCCTTGATTTTCCAATTATTGTTTTGCATCCGTTAATAACAAGTTATCAGAAAATCCCTAGTTGTCTCTTCTGTGATTTTAAGCTGCAAGTACTTCTGCCATGCGTCAATTCTTGATAAGAGCTTATTTTGGCTTACAGATTAAGGACCCTATAGAAACGTTAAGGTATTATAAAGAGAAACGGGACATGATGTTTTATTGTCTTCCATTAACCTTCTCCTTTTGTCTCGTTTGACAAATTACATGTCGTCCATTTAGTGAATGAGAATATCATACAGTTGTATTTTTTTTGTTCGTTTCTTATAACACCACTTCAATTTAAAAGATACATTGAATTTGAACATTATTTAATGATTTATTAAAAATATGTGTAAGGAGTTCTTTCGAGCAGACAAAAAAGCTTTTAGCATGCGTGCAAAAACAGAATTTCTAGCAGTTATATTGCGCGACATTTATATATGAAAGTGCTTATAACTTTACAAATCATCTTATTTTTGTGGCAGAACTATTGTTGTTGACCAACGATAACTATCAAGGTGGATAAGTGCTCTTATACAGTGACCTTTTTCTGCTTTTATAAAAACATACTACTACGTATTAGGTTAACTTAAACTACAATTGGAAGCCAGTTTTGTTCAACCATTAATAACTTAAAGTACAACCAAACTTTTACTATATATAGAAACAAGATTTAACACTGTAATATACTTTCTTTGTTCATCTTCTGTGTTAAAAAGAACTACCGGACAGGAAACTAGTTTGCTACACGAAGTCAACGATATCTGATGTATTAGTATTATGTTACCAGATTCTTGTACATTCCAAAAAAAGGCTCATAAAGTCATATTTAAACTTATACTACAAAACTTCTAATTTACAATATTACTTATTGTAACATCTCTAACTCAGATCCCCATACATTTGGCAGGAAATCAAAGTCCCATATACTTAAATTGGACTCATAATCGAGTTCATTGCAAGTAATCCACACATTTGACTGGAAATCAAGGTCCCATATACTTAAATTCGAATCATATTCGAGTTCATTGCAAGATGATAGAGAATTAAGTTCTTTCTGTAAATTCATCTGTAATTCTTCGATTCTCGGGTGTCCACTTTCAAATCTGGTATCCCTTCCTGATTGAGGAAGAGTTATGGGCACGCAAAAGAATGCATGATTATGCTCCAACTCCTTCACATTTATAGACCCTTCAAGCAAACTCTTGAGCCTCTTACATATGTCTTGTGCTTCAATCTATCCACAAGATAATGAAAAAATGTTATACAATATAATAAACACAAAGGACACAAAATGTGGATGCAAGCATATGTCTGTTGGCAATCACCTTCTTTTGACGGATATGAAAGGTCGAATGCCCGTTGCTTGAAAACATTGCTAATGTAACCTCAGCACTGAATCGGTCTAGTAACCAAACAACGTCGCAAAAGCTCCGATGGTTCTCCAAACCTGTTACCAAAACCGCATCAATATCATGACTCATTTCATGGATTTGAATATCAACCGGCTTGCACACTTTTTTAATCAATTTTGTGTGTTCGTGTGATCTCTTCCTTCTAGACAACTTCTCCTTCTTGTTCTTGAGCATATCCAAGTTAGTTTTTGACATTTGAATGTACTCGATGGCTCTATCCACACGATCCGACACATCTCCATTCTGAAAATACAATACGAGTTAAATAAAGTAATCTATCTGCACGAACGTCTCAAAAATAAATAAGCAGATCAGAAGCAAGAGACAGAATTATATACCTTGGAGAAGATATTAGGAGGGATTAGCGAAAAGAGATTAGAGTAAAGAGACTTCATTTGGTTTCTTCTATTCTTCTCAATAATCTTCCTTTCTGGTTTCTTCAAATCTGAAGCTGAACACTTGATGCTTCCCTCCATATGTTGATACCTTAAGAGTGGCTTGTATACTTGATAAGTAGAAGAAATATGTTAAAATGTGCATTATATAGATAGATAGATGGATAGACACGCATGTGTGTTTTCTAATGGTTTGAAAAGGGAAAGTAAGTGGAAAAAATACACGGTCCGGGGGAAGTATCAAAGTAGAAGGATGAAAGTAATCCCAAATTTGATATGATGTCACCTTTCTTTCATCGCTTATCTTCTTTTTTTTTGGTTTAGTGGTGCATCGAATCAGATTATAGCCTGTTGTTGAAATTTCAATCAGAACATTCGTTTCTCAAAATTATTAAGATTGTCGTCCAAATATATTTTTCGGTTGCAAAAATTTATAAAATTTGAGAATAGAAAATCCATGCGTACACCTCTTGAGGTGGATTGGAGCCCTCAAAGCCTTGACTGTCGTCCAAATCTTTCGGTTGCAAAAATCTATTAAAAAATGAGAATATAGAATTAAAACACCTCTTCGTCACATGAAGAAGTATTTGCTTATGATGATTTCTTTGGTCATTTTATCATCAAAAAATTTAGGGTAGACAGTAAAATTCGTCTACATGGTTTGTATATTTTGACTCGAGACCATGTATGTCACAAACTTTTGATATAAATTGTTTTTAAAAGACAAACTCAAACAAACTTTATCTATAAAACCAAGCGTAACGGCTTAACTTTCTTCCCGGGAAATCGAAGATGTGCCAAATCGTTCTTTATCGACTAGTAGTCTAAAGCCAAATAAAACCATGCCGCCATGACTGCAAGAATGTTTACGAGGTCAGTGAGTTGACGGTTTTACTTAACTTTTCAGCACATATTATCATCCCACATATGGTTTTCACTTCAATTTTTGTTTCTAAATAATGATCCAGATCGATCAATAGTTTGTGATGAGAATCATTCCAGCTAAAATAGTTATTCTTTACTTTTACTATTACAATAATTTTCTTGCAAATATGAAATCAAATCAATTCCTAGCAACAATTATATTCAATCAACCTTTAAACAGCTTAGGTGGAAACTAAAACAGAAGAAATTGACCTAAAAACAAATTTCATGATGAGATTTGATGATCTATTGTTGAAAATTCACACAAAGCCACTATATTTTGGGTTTCTATAAGTTATAGTACGCATGCACAGGAACTGCACAACCAGTGCCACATCAGCTTCTCTCTTAACTGCACAACCAAAATCACCACCAACATAGTGTTATAACACAATCACCATCACCACCAAAACATACCCCATGGAGTATTTAAATACAAATATACCACACAAAAAGCAAAATATCACACCCAACAACAACCACAACTCGGTCGTATTACCGACCGACTCTCCCCTTTTCTCACCTAGCACAGGTCTTGGGAGGTGCATGCAGTAAGGTGAGACATGTTATATGAGTGCCAGCAAGGACGAAGACGCGTTGTTGAATCCCTTGTTATCAGTAGTGCAACGTTATATCATATGTGGCTTGGTCCACTTAACATCATATGTGGTGGTGAGGTTCCGGTTGGAAAGTTACAAGAGACATTATTGCACTATCTATATTCAATGAATGGTTGTGAACTTGTGGGAAATTATGTACCTTTGTTGGTAATAAATGTGACAATGAAAAGCTTGTCGTTGTTGCATTTAACTTAACGTTAAGCATGATTTAAATACAATTATTAACCATTTTTGGTAGACCTATAAATTTTAAAACTTGACTAATTATTAGTATTGGAACGGAATAAGTATTGATTACTTAACGTGTCAAACATTTATATGACGTATAATTTTGTGGTTTCATTTTAGCTTGTGCTCGGAATTGGAGATATGACATATGAATGTTTGACATTTTAAGCTATTTATAGACGCGTCAATTGTATTTCCAGACTTTATTCTCTTTTGTTGCATGCTTATGCATATTGTTTTATGCCATATTACAAATCTTCTATACGTTTACGCTTACAATGTAAATATATACCTTTTGCAGTTTAACGGACTATCCCTGCGATGATACATTCCTAGACCTGTCAGTTTTTTTTTTCTGGCTCTGCTTGAAGGAAAAGAATCAGAATACTAGTACTAAATAAAAAGCAATGTAAGTACTATTTTTCAGAGATGACACGGTGAACCTTGTAAGAGCATCAACAATGCTCAAACTAGCAAAAGCTTTTTACAGTTTTAAAAAGCTTTTACAAAGGCTTTTTTGCATTGTAGGAAAAGGTTTTTACAAAAAGCTTTTGATGAAAGAATTGGCAAACTCCAAGCTTTTGTAAAAAGCTACTCCATTACTCAGAGCATCTCCAATGCTTGAAGATACAAATGACTTTTTACATTTATTATCATTAATTTCTTAATAAATTGTGTCTTTTAAAAAGTTTATTGAGTTATGTATTAAATGCCTTAAATGCAATTACATTGAATTTAAGGCATTTAATTACATTGAAACTAGCAAAAGACTTGATGCATTGTAGATGCTCTGATGCAAAAACTAGCAAAAGTTTTTTACTATATGAAAAAACCTTTTTAGCTAGTTTTTATGTATTGGATTAAAAGCTTTTTGAATGACTTTTTACAAATACTTGCATACACCAAGTCTTTGTTAAAAGCTATCCTCCTTTTATATGTATTGCATTAATTGCATTCAATGCAAAAATCTATTAGTGGTTTTTTGCATTGGAGATGCTCTAAGTATTTTTCTTTGTACAAGTTCCATGATAAAATTAATACTAATTACGTCAATAACTAATACTAGCAATTTAAACGAATTTGTTTGATTTAAGATTTAGAAAGAAAAAAAAAAGAACATTATACATAAATAGTACTAATGAACAATAACTAACAATTGATGCTTTTTATAGTTTGAAAATGAATGATTTTTAAAAGGAAACAGTATTAGGAAGTGTGAACGAAGCAAGAGTATACTGCTAAAGTTTCGGCTGTCGAAGTCAAAGTCAAGGGTCAATTGGCAAGGAAAAGGATTTGAAACTCTTGGGACCCACTGTGTTATCTCATTTATTTGTGTAGTGTTGGATGCTTTTGTTCTTTAGAATTATTGCTTGAATTGTCAAATCTTAATAATTCGAGTTAACGCCTAGAGGTGGGAAAAACACCGGTTTATAAACCGAACCGGAAAAAAAACCGAACCGGTTTTTTTAAACTGATTTTTTGAAAACCGGTTTGACCCAAACTGAACCGCCGGTTTATGAACCGGTTCATGTTTTTTAAATACCACCGGTTTGAAACCGGGTTTGAACCGAACCGGTTTTGGCCAAAACCGGTTTACAAACCGGTTGACTAAAACCGGTTCAGTTTTTAAAAAAAAACCGGTTTTGTACACCTCTATTAACGTCTACCGAGAGTGTATCGCAAGGTAACTGAATGAGGTAATTACCTAACTGGACTGGTAAGCAACACAATAAACGAGAATGAACCAAAATTCGAGGGGTTTGTGAATACTATCTCCGTCTCAAAATTAATAGTTCACGGTTTTTTTTGATATTCCAATTTAATTGTCCATTATTAAAAATAAATAAGGACGTTTAATCAAGTTTATTATATTACATTAATTTGAAATTATTATTACAAATTTTAGATAATACGTTAATTATTTATCTAAGCGTAAAATTGTCATTCTGTTAAAAAGGTAAAAAAGAAAAAACAGTAATAAATGCATTTTTCTTAAAATGTGTATTTTTTAGTGAAAAATGATTGTTGTCGCCTATCAATCATGCCAACAAATGTACCTAATGATTTGATTGGTTGATTTCAAAAAATGACTGGTGGAATTTGGAAAGAGAAAATGCATACAAGTGATTTATATATTAGGCATGTATTTAAGCATGTTTTGTAGGTCTAAATAGCACTACTCTTTTTTATCGATGACAATAATTTTAGGACGAAGGGAATAATTAAATCGTCAACGCGCCCTATAAATCTGTGCCCGTGCGCCTTGAGTCGGGTGTAAAAGAAACCAGAGAGTTGTGTACAACCTCGGCGCACCCTCGACACACTGGAGTGCCACGGGCATGTGTATAGACTATGGATGCTAATGGTTGAAGACGCAGCAGACAGTGCGTCCAGACCACTTTGGTGCGCCACCAACACGTGTAAATACTATGTGTCTCGGCACGTGTAAGAGCATTAGTGGCTGAAAGTTATGTGTTGCTATTTGATTGAGCCATTGATGACATCAAATAACGTTACTTTTATAACATCATCCCAAGTAAATTACCCATCTTTATAAAATTATTGCAAGAATTGTTACTTAATTGCTTAAAGTTGTTAATTGCAGTAAGTATGAAGTACATTGTGAAGACAAGCTAAAAAGCGCACATTTTGGAGCTTAAATGATGATATTTGAAAATTGCTTATTTCTGACTACATACGCCGTATCCAGCAAAGAAGATACGGCGTATCAACGCCTGGACTTCACAAGAAAACACGTTTGTTCAATACCCGATACGGTGTATCCTTCTGACTACATACGTCGTATCCAACTGGTCAAACAATCAAAGATCCTGCAATAAATATGACTGAAGACAGTTATTACTGATTGATTGTGAACGTAGCACGCACTCTAAGGAATTCACTCCAATACGCCGTATCGACCTCACTCAATACGGCGTATCCACTCATTTTCAGAGACTATAAATAGAAGACTCAATAACGAGTTTTCAGTGTGCTTAATCATATTCTCTATACCATAAACATAAAAGTCGATTTTCTGAAGAGACGAAGAGCAGCCAAGGTCAAGCATCGATACTAATTCCATAGAAGACGCCTTGTAATTCCTATACTCTAGTAATAATTCAATTTTTGGTATCGTTCGTTAACTCGGCTAGTTTACCTTGGTTGTTTGATTATACTTGTATTATTACAATGGTTATGGGCTAATACCCTCGGGTATTAGCCATCTTAATGAAGATTCAATGTTTGGTTTGTTAAATCTCGATTTCTTAATTTATCGTTGATTGTTTAATTATGTTTATCACCTCATACTTGTCTATGTGCTTGAATATGCGACCTATCATTCAATTGGGTCTAGTGAGACTGACCAAGTGATCTAGATACTGGGATAGCTCTTCATATCGTGTTTTATATATCTGGACCAATAGGATCACAAATAACGTCCTATCTTTACCTTTAGATTAGTGAGCTTAGTTGGACTGGCAGGTGAGCCTTCGACCCAACGAGTACATTCTTAATCAATTGGTGAAGACTTGGACAGTGGACTACCAGTATATAAAATACCATCAAGAAGTAAGTGGGTAAAGTCCCAATGGGCTAGGGTTTAACAAGATCACCATTGCTTTAATCCCTAAGATAGATTATAATTAAACTAAAGGATGCTTTATGTAGATGCGTTAATTGTGACAGGATTCAACGTGTCTAGGTCTTAGGAAGAAGTCCTGCCTAAGTCTTAAGAATGATATGCCGCCTTGAGATAAGCACTCATTGCACTAAACAAACAAACTAGTGTTTAATCGGATTTAATTTGGCTAATACAGTTTTCTATTATTTGGCTTGACCGCTCTTATATCTTCTAAATATCTTCTTGCATGATTATTGTGTATTGAATTGATTTAAGTCGCCACCAAACCTGTGCCAGTCTCTTAAGCTAAAACCCTCCCCCCTTTATCAATAGAACTACGTTTAGCATATGTTTAACATTAATTAGAAATAACATAGAATTAACTAGACTAATTAATTAGAATAGAATACTTATAGAATATAAGGATAACTTCCTCGCTCATGGTGTTCGACACTTTACTTACCACGAAACTCCATCCTGACCGGGTACACTGCCCGTTAAAGTGTTGTTTTAGGATAAGTCGGCTAAATATAAATTTAAAACTTGGTAATCAATAAATACAACCTACACGACAGCACATCAAGTTTTTGGCGCCGTTGCCGGGGAGTGAAAAAGTTTAACCTTTAATTTTATTAGTATTTCTAACCAGGCGTGTACTGGAGAATCTGATACAGTCGGATGTTTTGTGTGTGAATGAGAGATTAAATTTGAAAAGTGTGGAAAGTCAAAATTAAACATTACAAAAAAAAAAGTTTAAGAAAAACTAAAATTACGAAATTAAGCTGAAAATACAGGTAGCAACGAATCCCGAATATAGGGGGGAAAACCTAAAATTTTAAAATAAACCTACGAAGTAATTTTTACTTTCTAAACTACTCCTAGGGAACAATATAACGAAAGAATGAAAAAGACTAGACGAAAACGGAGTTTCGTTTTGACCAAAAACGAGTCAACAAAAAAACAGTACCCGGACCTCGTTCTTAAAAAATGAAAGATTGTAAAAATTGACCCCTACGAAAATTTATAAATTTTTCCTACAAACTATATGACAATATAATTTTCTAAAAAAGAAAAATTTTTTTGTTTAATTTTGTATTTTTTATATGAATTTTTAAAACTTTTAACTAAATTAAATTATAAATAATATTAAACAATTCGAAATTCTGAATTTTTTCTAAAAAATTTCTTTCACTAATAAAACTATCCTACGAAAAATAGAAAAAGCAAATTTGGCTTAAAAATAAGCCCCGAAATAAGCTTATACAGCTTATAAGCTTATAAGCTCGAAAAGTGTATAAGTATCAATGCCCTTGAGTCTTTAACGAAAAAGACCCAAGGGCGCAGTGGTAAGAGTGGTGTTATAAAAGGGGATTGTATCGAGAGGTCACGGGTTCGAGTCTTGCTCACCCGGACCTCTTGTCTTTCCCCTTTTTTTTTTGAAAACTTTGAAAAGCAAAGTTGTTAAGCTCGTGGGGCTTAACAACTTTGTCAACTAAAGCTTTTTATGAAAAGCCCTAAATAAGCTTAAAAATAAGCTTAAAAATGACAGAATGCTTAAATATGAGCTTAAAGCTGAAATTGGCTAAGTCATTGGACTTGGGGTCGTTTTAAGCTAAGCTTAGGACTAAATAAGCTAAGAGGGCTAACTCTAACCTAGATAAGCTAAAAAGCTAGAAACTAAGATAAAATAAGCTGAAATCAGCTTATAATGACAAAAAGCTAAATCAAAGCTTAGGACTAAAATGGCTAAGACATGTTAAGCTAGGAAAGAGGCTAAATAAGCTAAGAGACTCCTAACTAGCCTAATAAGCACTAAAGGACCTAAAATTTAAACCTAAATAAGCTGTAAAAGCTTAAAATGAAAAATAAGCAAGCCTACACTAACTTTTTAGCAAAACAGTCAAAGGGCTCATTTGAGCTTAAAATTAAGCTATCTAGAAAACTTCCTAATGGCTGAAATTTAAAGGGCTTATCTAAGGGCTTATAGGCTCCCTAAATAAGCCAAAAAATTGGGCTTTAGGACACTTAAAAGCTAAGAAAAAGAAGCTTAAAGTCTCCCCTTTTGCACCAGGGGAGACTTAAGCTAAACTCAAGGGGCTCATTTGACAGCTTTTTAAAAGCTGTCAAATAAGCTCAAATTAAGAAAATAAGCTTAAACAGATGGAGTATTCTAGCAAATGGACTTGTGCACCAATTTTGACTCTCTAAAACTCATTTAATCCTGCTGAACTTGAGAAGTGAAAATGGCTTTTAGAAAAAAATGACACTTAAAAAAAACTTGGTGGTTTGACTTAACAAGTCAAAAGACCAAAGAGGTTTGGACAGCTTTGTTTAAAACACATAAAGAAGACATTCTTTCTGAACTAAACTCAAGATATCCAAGTGCTTATCTAAATAAGCACTTGTGGCTTTTCTTAAAACCACAGTTTCAAAGACTCTTTATAAAGCTTTTGAAAAACAATTTTCAAACTACAAAACTTATAAAACAGGCTTAACTTAGCTTAAAACTTAAACTAAATCTAGCTAAACTACCACAACCCATACAAAAAGGCATTTTTGACCCGTTTTGAGTGCTGACCCAAACACCCTCTTATTTAAACTGTCAACACTAAAGTAACATTAAAATCTATTTAAAAAACTAATTCAGCTAAAACCTTTTAGCTACTCAACCTAGAACTAACCTAATTAAGCTAGTTGAACAGTAAAAACCCTAGCTTATTAAAAGGAAAAAGCTAGTTTCTCAGCTAGGTGTATTATGCACTACTATGACAGTTTTAACTAGATTGCATATAAAAATGAAATGAGAGGCATTAAAAGCAAACCTAAGCATGCATTAACATTAATAAGCACAAAAGCAGTGAAAATAAGCCAATTAAGCTTATTTGCTACAGTAAATAAGCAAAATTTAAAGAAAAAGTACCTTAGATCCTTTGCTCAAAAAGGATCTTTTGGAGACCTAAATAAGCTCTAAATACTACCCGTAGCTTATAAATAAGCTAAAACTAAGCTATACCCCAATAAGCCATCCAAATTAGCTCATTCTTCCAAGCTTTTACTTAATCCCACAGTACCCTTGCTCCTTCTTTTGAATTTTTCTTAAAAGTTTGGTAAAAATGTTTTACAAAACAGACTATATGGTAACTTAAGTAAAAACTTGAAAGATTTTAAGAACTTAATACTTAGAACACAAGTAAAAACTTCACTGCATTTTCATTAAACAAGAACTCAAGTACAAACAAACTTTGATTAATTTCAAATTACACTTAAAAAAATTACTCTTCACTACATAAAAAAAAACTACTTAAAACTACATATAAACTCACTAAAAACTAACTGTTGGCCACAATGGCTTTACAAAGCTATAAATAGAAAAAATTCGACTAGGCTCTTGCCCTCTTTTTTTTCTTGTCTTGTGCTTTCTTGTAGACACAAGAAATGCATTGTGTTTCTTGTGAGAGTGCAATGTCAAGCATATCATGGCCCTCCATTTTTCTTGAAGCCCAAGTCGACAGTTATAAGCCCTTCGATTGGTTTTTGTGTGGGTTTGGATTGCCAACATGGCATAAAGGGTTTTAGTGGAGAGGGGGTGAAGGTTTATCCATGGGGTAGTTATGGTTGCAGGGTAAAAGGAATGAAGAGGACCCGTGAGTTCTTTGGGAGTTGAAATGGGCGGGAAAATGTGTTTATAAAGGTTGGGGGTGACAGGGCATGGGTTTGGGGTTTTGGCAAGCTTAGTCCCTCATGGACATATATAACTTTGCGTCCATCGTCCTTGGTTTGTTATACTTTTGGGGACTTGGCAAAACAAGTCCCCAAGGGTTATTACACTCTTTGCATAAACCGTCCTTGGTGGTTAATAGTTAGGGACTTTGGCAGAATGGCCCCTTGGAGTATATCTTTGCCATATTGGCAGTTTGCACCCTTCTTTTCTTTTTCTTCTTTTTTCTCTTATAAATATAAGTTTAGGGTTTGGCAATTTTAACCCTCAAACTTATTTTTCTTCACATGTTGACTTTTGGATTTGTCGGGGTTGACTTGGGTTGACTTTGACTTTGACCAGTTGACTTTTCTGTTGACTTTTTGACTTGATTGACTTTTCGGCTTCGATTTGGCTTTGTCTTTCACAGTCTTTTCCATTCCGAGTCCGGTTTTGTCGTTTTGGCTTTGTTTTTCGTCCTTTTCTTAGTTATCCGTTCCTGCACAATACAATTAGCAAAACAAGCGTATATTTGGCATTTTAAGTCCGTTTTTGGTTATTTTAGCTCGTTTTTAAAGGTAAAAGGTATGTGTAATTAAGCACATACCACAAATTCTGTAAATCAGTCTCTTCTTTTCTTCTAGTCTCGATTCTAGTCTATGTTCCATTCCGTGTCGTGACAACTTAACTACTTCATCCGAAGTATTTTAATCACTTTTAATTAGCGAAATGCAAATTAAAATGTCACTCCTTTTGTAAAATTCATCAAGAATCAAGTCCAAAACCCCTTTCCTGGAGGCGGTCCCCATAAACCAGGTGGCCCTCATATTTATGGGAACACTGGCAGAATGACATGTAAAGTTTGACCATATTTTTTTAAACACAAAAACAAACACCCCTCCTTCTTATCCATATAGCGACTGACGAACCCAAAACACCTACTCTTCAAAATCGACCATTAAAACATAAATTAAAGGTGCAATCAACATCAATTATCATCCTAATCATTACAAACATCATTAATTGTAAGTTATTTTATCATTTTTTTCTTAATCTGAGTCTAGGATTCAATTGAACTCAAAAGTCAAAAATTAGAGGTTTCATTTTTTTGAGTGTTATTATGCAATTAAGACTAGAATAACACAATGTATAACTATTATGACTCTCGTAGATGTAAGATTTTCATAATTGAATGTGCTTGGTGAAATTTTCAACATGAACAAAACCCCAACTTATTTTCTAAAAATTTCTCACGTTATGAACTTCACGAAAATATTTTAATGCATTGTTAATATATTCTAAAAACGTTTTTGCACTCATGCATCTCATGACCATTGATCGGGATATATAGTCAATATATATATTTTTGACATGTTTAGATGAGGAAAAGTAAATAAAGGAGTGTTTGGGTTAACTCATAGGTTTTATTTAGAGTCGAGTTAACAGCAACTCTATATTTGTTGCATATAGGCACACACTAGGCACAATTTCTTTTAAAAATTTGATTTCACAATGATACAAATTATATATATATATTCCAACCATTTCTAATGAATACACTCCACCTTTAAAATTCAAATTTGAATTTATTGAAAATTGTTGCATTTATGAGGGTCGGGTTGTGAATCAGGACTTTGATGACATGGTCTATCTCCAAACAAAATTTAGAATAATCAGTTTTGACTGCCTTTTCAAAATTAGTGAGAAAATTGTTCCTAGGTTTGTTCTATAGTTCTATTACGGCTACGTTATGTCGGTGTTAGTATTTTAAGAAAGGTTTAGTGTTTAGGGTTAGATTAAGAAATGGAAAAATTTCTATTTTTGTAGAAGTTAGGTTGGAAATGGAATAGTTATTTTTAGAAATGGTAGTAAACTGCGTTTATGCAAAAAGGTATAGTCAACTTAATTAAGGTTTTTATAAAAATTAAGGTTTTAATTGTAAATATATATTAATTATAGATTTCTATATATATATTGATATATTATATATATGATATATTTTTATATATATGTATATTATATGAAAATATTTCGGTCCGAATAAAGAAGAAAAGAAAAAAAGAAAATCTATCTAATCTAAAAACCCTAATTAGACTTAAATAGAATTCTACCTAGATGCCTTTATGTACGAAACCTAGATCCCTAAAATACCTCCCACGCACGTTTATTGTCGACGGGCATAAGAAGGAGAAAAAAAGAAGATGAAATTTTTAGGGCTTCGCTTTTAAGGTCGGTTCGATATCTTCAATGTATAGCGTTGTTTTATTTAGTAACTTGTTATGATGGATTTAGGTTTTCAATTAAGTTTTTTATATATTAGGGTTAGTTAATATTCAGAAATTTTTAAGATATATAATGTTATTTTTAAGCGTCTAGATTATTTTAATTGGTGATACGAAAAGAATTAGGTTTGATTCGCCGAACTAGTTCATAAAATTTCATTGCAGAAGTTAGACAGTTTTGTAACGAGCATAACTCGGTCATAAAAGATCAAATAAATAATTTACAATATACTGGAGATAACCCCAGAGAGTCTATAAAAGTCGGCCTCATAAGTTTTTATGGTCGGGAAGTGGGTCAAATGGTCATTACAAAATCAGTGTATAAAATAGTGACGAATTTCAGTTTTGGTTTCTATTTTTATAAAAATACTTAGACACTGAGTTAGAGGCTCTAAGTCACTTGAAAGTTAGTTCATATATTTTTTGTGACCTCTGAATTTTGGCTAAGGTCATAGTGGGGCTAAGTTGGGTAATTAATGCCATACTTTTAGAATGTCAGATTCTTGACGAATTTTAAACACTTTGGATTAATGAATTTCTAAGGGGTATTTATAAAAGGGTAGTGACTTTGGGAGAGCTATGAGAGGTTCATAGGACATTTATGTAGCATGGTGAATTTTGGTTTGAATTATGGGAGTGTTTAAGTAGTGCGTTTAGGGCGCGCAAGTAAGAGTAAAATTCTGCTTAAAACCAGAAAGTTAAGGAATAGCATTTAAGTATAAATGAAATATGTAAGAATGGGTAAAGGTCTTAAATGATGATAGGACTGTGATAGATAGTCTAGGTATCCATCATAGTTGAGGTTACATCATATTGGGTTGAATGCCTAATTGATGGTAGCTAATAATGTGTTTAATTGTTTAGATTGTTCGTGAAATTTTGTGAAGTTTGGTTGGATCTTTTTGGAAGCTAAACATCAGGTGAGTTTCATAGCCCCTTTTTCTTATGTTTTATTGGGGTGAAAATGATGCTATGTGTTAAACTGTTTTAGTTGCTGTGATTATTTGCTACGTGGTTATTGTTTCGTGATTAGTTCGGTTGGGAGTGGTCTTTACTACTCAACTCAAACCAACTGAAGGGTTGAAATAATACCTACTGAATTGTGTGGAAAGGCTCCATGGCTTAGTGATCAATTGGAGTAGTTTGTGATGTGATTAGTTCGGTTGGGAGTGGTCTTTACTACTCAATCAAATCCAACTGAAGGGTTGAAATAATACTCAATGATGTGTGGTCCAGGCCTAAGTATAAGCTCCAGCTGGTAGACTTTTAGGTGCGTAAGTGACATATGGATCGGGGGTAACGTTCCTACCTAGTTGTTGAAATGGATCGGGGGTAACGTTCCTACCTAGTATGTGGATTGCATGTTAGCATAAGTTCATATGAGGCATAATTGTTCTATATTGTTTTGATAATCGCAGTAATTGGTTTTGAAAAAGTTATAATGTGAGTCTTAAACCTATGACTCTCACCAACCTTTGTGTTGACGTTTTAAGCATCATTTTCAGGTGAGCTTGATGGAAATAAGATTGAAAGAAGTGGCTAGTAAGAGACCATAGGATGTCATGAAGATTTCTATTACTTGTCTTGAATTTTTGCATTGTTTGAATTTGAATAATTGTTGCATGTCTTTCTATTGGCGAGAACTTTCGTTTCATAAATGAAGACGCCTTTTGGATTTTTGGTTAGGTTTTGGGTATTGTTATGACACTATGTGTCTTTGCTTTACTTTAGCTTTCATTTTAGTATTCTCTATAGAGACACCGTGTGTTGTGATGATATCCATTCTTGTTTACGCCTCGCGTTTCCACCTTGGCGGGGTGTGACAAAAATGGCAAGCAAGCCCTTCATCTTTGCAAGTGAAAGAGTCGATGATCTACTTGGGATCATACATAGTGATGTATGTAGACCATTTAGAACCACCTCTAGAGAAGGTGCTAACTATCATGTTACTTTTACTGACAACTTCAGTAGATATGGTTATGTTTAATTGATTAAACATAAACATGAAGTTTTTGAAATGTTCAAGACTTTCAAAAACGAAGTAGAAAATCAACTCGGAAAGACTATAAAAGCACTTCGATCGGATCGAGGAGGCGAGTATTTAAGTCAAGAGTTTTTAGATCATCTAAGGAGTCGTGGGATCATCTCACAACTTACTCCTCCCTACATGCCACAACATAATGGTGTGTCGGAAAGGAGAAATCAAAGTTTGCTTGACATGGTTCGATCCATGATGAGTCTAACTACTTTGCCAATGTCCTTTTGGTGCTATGCTCTAAAGTTTGCTGCACGCATACTCAATATGGTTCTAACAAAGAAGGTTAATAAGACACCATATGAAATGTGGCACGGGAAAGTCCTGAATCTATCTTACTTGAAGGTATGGGGTTGTGAGGCCCTCGTTAAACGAGACATGCCAAACAAAATTGAGTCCAGATCTATTAAGTGCATCTTCGTAGGATACCCAAAGAAAACAATGGGTTACTGCTTCTACTACCCACTTGAGAATAAAGTTTTTGTTGCTCGGTATGTTGAGTTTTTTGAGACCAGTCTCATAACACAAGAAGCAAGTGGGAGCACCATAGACTTTAATGAAATTCAAAGGCAAGATACATAACCTTCTGAGAACACTAGCCAACATCAACATGAGGCCGAACACGATGATGTAGATCCTCAAACTGATGTAATTCACGTTCGTAGATCCGCAAGGATACCTCAAGCACCTGAATGATATGGTTTCTATATCGATGCCGAGGAACATGAGTTAGGAGATCATGGTGAACCTCCTAACTATCGAGCTGCATTATCGGATCCTGAATCCAAAAAGTGGCTTGAAGCTATGTACGCGGAAATGCAATCCTTGAAGTACTCACCAATTCCCCTCCCTAAATAACCAAGTTGAACTTAGTTGATTCTTCCTCCTAACTGTAAGATCGTTGGGAGTAAAATGGATCTCAAGATAGAAGACGATATGGTTTGGCATAGTATCATACTATAAAGCTCATCTTGTAGCAAAAGGTTTCACTCAAACTTATGGGGTTGACTATGAAGAAACCTTCTCGCCAGTTGCAGACATAAAAGCTATTAGGATTCTCATAGCCATAGTAGCGTATTATGACTATGAGATTTGGCAAATGGATGTCAAAACCGCCTTCTTAAATGGTCGCCTAAACGAAGATGTTTATATGGTGCAACTTGAGGGGTTTATGAATCCTAAGTATCCTAGACAAGTATGCAAGCTTCAAAGATCTATTTATGGATGTAAGCAAGCTTCTAGGAGCTGGAACAAGAGATTTGATGAGGAGATCAAAAGGTATGGTTTCACTTAAAATCCCGATAAGCCATGTGTATATAAGAAAGCTAGTGGAGTATCATTGTCTTCCTAATCTTATATGTCGATGACATATTAATCACGGGAAACAACATTCCAATGCTATAAGATGTAAAATTCTGGCCTGGAAAATGTTTTGCCATGAAAGACTTAGGTGAGGTAGCATACATTCTAGGAATCAAGATCTATCAAGATAGATAAAGCCGATTGATCGGTTTAAGTCAAAATGCATACATTGACAAAATCTTGAAACGATTCAAGATAGATACTTCCAAACGTGGAACTATTCCAATGCAACCCAATGTACACTTGAGTAAATCTCAAGGACCCTCCACACCGACTGAGGTGAAGCGAATGAAAGGAATACCTTATGCTTCGGCTGTAGGTTCTATCATGTACGTAGTGAGGTGCACTAGACCTGATGTAGCGTTCTCTCATAACCTAACTAGTAGATACCAACAGAATCCAGGCAAAAGTCACTGGACTGCTGTAAAGAACATACTAAAGTATCTTAGAAATACTAAAGATATGTTTCTTGTTTATAGTGGTGATCCCACAACTGAGCTTAGTATTACTTGCTACACTAACGCTAGTTGGGAGACTGATCGGGATGACCTTCGATCTCAACGGGGTTTGTTTTCGTGATGAACGGAGGCGCTGTTGATTGAAAAAGTTATAAGCAAATCACTACCGCAATGTCTTCTATGGAAGCTGAATACATAGTTGCTGCTGAAGCTGCAATGGAAGCTATTTGGATACGTAAATTCATTTATGGGCTTGGAGTTGTCCCCAACATTGATAAACCTATGGATATGTATTGTGACAACACATGTGCAATTACCATAGCCGACGAACCGAGTGTTTAAAAGGGTGCCAAACATTTTTTGACGAAAATATCACTTTATTCGAGAAGCTATTTAAGAAGGTGATATACGTATTCTTAAAGTTCATACGGATAACAACTTAGCTGATCCGTTTACAAAACCAATGCCTTGTACCAAATATGTTGAGCATGCTAGGAGCATTGGAATTAGACCAACTGGTAGTTTCATGTAGATCTGTTTATTTTAGTATTTGAATAATTGGGATGTAAAATAGTTTTATTTCATAATAAATTGATATACTTGGTGTGATCGTTTTCATTCTATAATTACTGTGTCCTATATTAGCATGTTTAAATCCATGAATAATTTATTTATTCTAAATTGTCTATTGTCAGTTAATGATACAGGAGCATCATTAAATTAAGGCATATATGAGTGTTTGGCCATATTCATATAGTATGAATATTAAAGGATGATACCGCCAAACTCATATGTTGTTCATTTGATGAACATTGGACTGGCCTAATCTATGAGTATTCACTACATGGATCGACGTCAATAGTGAATCTCGCAAGTGGTTATGTCTCTTATCCTCAGACTTGAGATGCAAGTAGGTTTTGTGTGTGTGGAATGTCAATCTTAGATATGGTTAAACGCTGACCTGTTGAAGGCTTCTATAAAGGCTATTTTTAGGAGGGATGTGAAACACGTAACGAACACGTGCAGTCAAAATAGAATTTGTTCCTCCACATGTTATGGAGTTAGATACTACTGGCCCCCTTGATGATTTGAACATATGTATGTGTGGCCGCACCTAAATGTAATTAAGATGATACTTGATTAATTTGGTAATCTAGTTCAATGTCCATATCGAGAAATAGAATTGTTAAACATAAGAATGACTTATGATCCATGTCAGATGTTCAACATAGTATGTGTAACAAATGGATGATTGATATCTAAACCATTTAAAATAAGATGTTTAAGAAACTATCCTCTTATGTTTCTAGGGGAATTGGTGTGTTGCTAGACGCTAACATTTGCTTGTATAATTACTTGATTATTATGACGTGCGCAAGGGGGAGCTGTTGGAGTATGCTCGTATCATAATAAATAATTATACGGCTGGACACATGTGAGCCTATGGGGTCACACACATATAAACTGAGGTACCAGTTTGTATATCGTGTTTATTGTATTTACGGTATATAAATAACACACGTAACTCGGGATCACTATTGGGCTTCTAATAACTAAGTAAAGTACTTATTATATTGGACATGAAAATCAAATGGGGGGCCCATTTGAGCCCATATAGGGGCCGGCCATATGGAGGAATAGAGAGGGGATAAGATCAATTTTTTGGTTATACATATATGTAACAACCGGCAAATTTCAGAATTTTAAATGACTATTTTACCCTTTGACTTTTCGAGTCCGACTTGACTTTTTGACTTTTGATCTTTTATTGTCACATAAAAACGATTACCGCGTAACCAGTAATTTTTCAAAACACATTTAAATAATAAATCATATTTATTATTTCATATCTCTCATGTGCAATTTTTTTTACGTATTTGACTCGAAAACGAGAAGATATATGTTATTCCTAAGTTGACTTATCAAAAACGACCCGCTAAATCACGATTTCACGACTCGGACTCTAAAGCAATTGATATAAAATGACATTTCGGACAACTTTTCAGTTTTGCCCGAGACCCGAAAACAAGCAAAAAATGACTAAAATACCCTCGCAAAACTTTGAAAACGAAAACAACGCGTAGCGACATGAAAATAATTAAATTACATTTAATTATCACCGTTATTAAATAAAATTATTTAATAAATTATTTATCGTTTTATTCAGAAAACGTTCGCTAAAAACACAAATATTCAAGTTAAAGTTTATTATCTTCTTTGTTTCGAACAAAGCTTAACCGTGATACACAAATAAATAATAAACAATTTAATTAAATTTTATAAAACATTTATAAAATACTAGTCGCGTAAATACTTATTTTTGTTGGAAAAATCATTTGGAACGCAATGGCGCAACTTTCGTGTTTTGAATCATCAGTTAAGTAGCTTAAACAAGTCCCGAACTATTATTTAACAAAAATTACACTTTGGGTCCCTGTGGTTATATTATTACAAATAACCCTAAACTATTTTACACTTGTCACATTTTTTATAAACTTTCAAGTATAAATAGAAAAGTATTAGGGTTTCTTGTCACTTTATATAAAACCTAGCCCCCATATTTCTCTCTCTCTTTTTCCAGCCGTCGACGCCGCTCCGGCCAATTTCCGGCCACCTGCCGTCGACCACCAGCCGCCCCTCCAACACCACCTCCATCATCATCACAGCCGTCGCTGCCATCCATCACCACCGACTCACCGGATCTACCATCTCCACCACGATCGACCACCACTTTCGTCCCTACATCACCCTCATCACCATCGTAACCCTCATCATTCGAACACCACCATCTCAACCCATCCGCCACGTATAAGGTGGGTTTGGTTTTGCACAGCTTAGGGTGCGTTTGGGTATTTAAACACGTATAGGGTGCGTTTGGTTTTATAAAACGACCACAAAGGTGCGTTTGGATCTGGGTTCACCACCATAGGGTGCGTTTGGTTGTTAAAACACCACTAAGGGTGCGTTTGGTGGTGCAAAAATCACTAAGGGTGCGTTTGGTTGTGCAGAAAAGCACTAAGGGTGCGTTTGGTTGTGCAGAAAAGCACTATGGGTGCATTTGGTTGTGCAGGAATGCACTAAGGGTGCGTTTGGTTGTGCAGGAACGCACTAAGGGGGAGTTTGGTTTATCAGGAGCACCAAAGGGGTGCGTTAGGTTTTAGCAACAACCTTTAGGGCGCGTTTGATGGTATAAAGCGACAAATAAATCATATTACAATATTTAGTAATAAAATCGGATCTAAATGGTGGTTTAATGGTTAAATAAATTTGCTACTTATTATTTTGTTTCCTATCCGATCTCGTTTATATATATATATATATATATATATATATATATATATATATATATATATATATATATATATATATACAAAAATATATATATATATATATATATATATATATATATATATATATATATATATATATATTTAAAACACGCGGGTGTTTGCAATATAAATTGATTTATTAAGAGGAAAAACATTGAATTTTGTAAATATGAGAAACGTCTTATAAACGAATAGGTCATGCTGAAAAATCTATAAACTACTATACTTAATAAATTTCATTACAATTTTTATTATCTTAGAAAAACCGATAAAAGACGAAGTTATATAGTCTTAAGATTGTTAATTTGTAATTATACAATAACCAAATAAACAAACGAGAACTATACTTTTACAAATGAGGTAACTATTTTGGAAACACTTTACAAGCATCGTTTACATAATTTGTGACTTTAAAACGTGTGTTTACTTATATGCAAGAACTCCTTGTTAATTTATTTGGTGATTTCTGATCACGTGTCAAATCATTTTGTTTCAATTCTTTTTCTCCTATTTCTTATATAATACTTGCAAGGTATTATATACCTCGATTATTTATCTGATTGGTTTTCTTTGTTATATAATTCACGGTATGAATATTATATACTTGTTTATTTTTCATATCTAATATATACGGAATATATTACATACTTTGTGTTTACCTTTCGATTTATTTTATTTAACCAACCACCAAACTATTACAACTTGAAATCTAAATCTTTTATCAACGTGTCGCGTTGATGTAACCATCCATCGGAAAACCCAATTACATTATCCTAGGCTAACGGGTCATAGCCGTTAAGATAAACCGCAACTTCTGGGTCGAGCCGTTCCGGTTTCTATTTGTGTTGTGCTTAATATGTGCATTTCTGCCGATTGTTCCGCATCATCGAGATGAGTTTATAGCCTCTCTTTTACTTGTTTTACATTGCTTTACAAATCTCGAGGGAGAATACATGCTCATTACAACTTGTTTACATACTCATACTTATACTCATTTACAAACTCGGTTACTTGATTGATATCACACTCTTTCTACTTATGGATTTAAGTATTTAAAGCTGTTTATGAATACAATGGTTATTTCTTCATTGGACACAAGTGTTTTCTGTTACTATCTCATGTTTACGTGTTGCCTAAGTAACGATTAGACCACTCTCTTGCCCGAACTATCATGAACCGTCAATTGCTTGACCGACTGTACTGGTTAAGTAAGCGTGAATGTTATAAATAGATCTATTGGGACTAATTATCCCTATCTGGGTGAGTAGCGCTCACTACCTACGGGGCTCCCGATAAACGAATATATATCATGTCAAATCTCATTGGGAGTCTTGGTCAGACACCGGTAGGGCAGAATACAATTGGCATATTATATGCTACACAAATTAGCTTCGGTGTCATGAGCTTAGCGCAACAGTAGATACATTTTATGTGATACTGTATCTATTATAGTAGACACATACATTTTGGAAATCTTGTGGTCCACACTACTTTGTTGAACATTACTGATTACTAAACATTTTTCATTATACTGTGGTGAAGCAGTAGACACTATACTTTTTCGGTTCTACATTTACACTTATATTTTTGGCGACTATTATAAGGATTGAAATGGTCATGCATACTTTATAAATCTTTTGATTTCAACATTTACATTTACAAAAATCTATGAACTCACCAACTTTATGTTGACACTTTTAAGCATGTTTTTCTCAGGTGAATTCGATGCTTGGCTTATTTGATGTGCATTGGAGTCTAAATTGACAAGATTTCATTCATGGATTTCTACTTACATACAAATGATCAAATCTCGTTGCATTGCTTTCAAGCTTTTCATTGTGATGCAATTATGGGACAAATGTTATATCAATTTCAAGAAAATCAACGAGATTACTTTTTAAACGACACATTTAGAGGTCGTTCTCTTGTATCTTGTGCTATTGTATTATGAAGTAACACCCCCGGACATATTTCCGCTGCGACACATTTTTTGGGGTGTTACAATATATGAGATATCTTCTCATTATATAAAAACAATTTACCAAAATATGCTCCCATACTTTCTCTCTCAAATACACGGCTCAAAACTTATTCCCATCTAGGGTTTATAGTTTTCTTGATCCAACTCTTTCAACCTAGTTCATTCAAGGTGTGTTACAAGGCTACGGGGTTAAGACTAGTGTCTAATTGGTATACAAGGAAGTGTAGTGTGGATCAACCATAGAGGTGATCTACTTTAATCACTTGGTTTCATTGGGTGGTTCGTATACTGGGTGAAGGTCACTATTCGTTTCTACGCTACAAAGGTAAAGTTTTCTTGTTTTTATAATGATTGATCATATGACTCTATAGATCCGTTGATAGGTGCATATTCCGCTGCGTTTATATTTGTTTATATGATATTCATTTAATTCAGCACCTATAATTTGTATGTTAAGGATTTTTCTAAAAGAAACAATTAAACTTTATAAATTAAATCTTGTAAAGAGTTTGTAAAATAGATAATAAAAATAAGAACATACACTATACTACTTATTTTAGTCACTTTAAAAACTACTTGTTAAAATATTAGCTTTGTTGTTAAAACTGTTAATTATAAACATAAACTGGTAAAGTTGTATAATGAATTCATGTTCTTGATATTATGTTTATTATTGATAAATTGGTGGAAGACACTAGGTTAGTATGAATTTTTGTTTTGATGGTAGATTGTAAAAATTGGTGGAAAGGACTAGGTTAGCATGGAGTTGCAATTTGTGAGTGAATTAAAGTGGTAAATCATAAAATATAAGCCTGATGTCTAGATTTTATATTATGGTTTTTGGACAGTAAATTTGGTCTTGAATAGCCGAGGCCATAAAATATGATAGAATATCTTCATACGAACGCGTGAATATAAAATTAGTTAAAGTCAGACTTAAAACGAGTGAGTTATGGCCAATTAAAGTATTATGTGTTTTAACCCTTTTCGGACAAAACTATGTTATTAAGTATTCTGTCCAGACCTGTTCAAAGACATTTTAACCCTTTTCGGGTCCGAGTCGGAAAAGTTTATAGAAGTTATTTTGTAAAGCTCGACTTTACGCAAAAATGTAGTATTCGTCCGTTCCGTGAATCATTATAACGAAGAAGTTATAGCATTAATAAAACTGGACCAGAATGTACTTTTATAAAAATAGTGAGTTGTTTGATAATTAAAATGGAGTTTTCAGGTGTTTTCGAGTTCGTTTGAGCTATAAAAACCTAAAGAAATATTATTATAGTATGACTTACATATATTTCATACGCGTCGAAAACTTTTAAAAATAATAATAAGCAAGCGAGGTAAAATATATTTAAGTTGGCTATTAGAAAATACTTACAAGTGTGTGTGTGTGTGTGTCTCTCTCTCTCTCGTCTCTATTTATATATAATAAATATATAATATATATATATATATATTATAATATAGTGATAATATATATATATATATATACTTTATATATTGTATAATGTATACATAACATATAAACATACATATATAGATATAACAAAACAATATATATATAACATACATGATATATATAGTTGTATACATATACATATATATATATATACATATATATATAATTAAATATATTATATAAAATATATATACATATTATATATATATATATATATATAATAAGTGGCGAACTTGACGTAAACATTATTTTGACTTATAAAACTAAAACACAAACTATTAGATGGTGATATAATGTTATAAAAATATATTTGCATCATCTCATTTCATTTGCACTATCTTAAAACGACCCATTATATATTAGGTTGCTTTCAGGACTTACTTTGACGTCCTACTTACTTGATTTTTCCCAAATTAATACTTTTGCCTAAGGTGAGTTTATAGCTCCGCTTTAACTTGTTTATCATTATTTTACAAATCTCGGGGTGAGATACATTGCTTGTTTTACTTTTGGACACAAGTACTTTTTAAAATGATTACAGATTATTCTAAGTAGCGATAACCAACAATGCCCAAAACTATCATGAATCGTTAATTACTTTGTGTAAGCGCGAGTATTATAAATAGATCTATTGGGGTTGACACCCCCGTCTAGGTTTGGTACTAAAATGGTCAACGGCGTATACCATGTCGAACTCATGGTGTTTTGGGTTGAATACCTGCTCGGGTACTTTATTTTGCATTAAATTGCATACATGCTTTGTCGTAGCTTCGGTGTCATGAGCTTGGTGCAATCGTAATTACCTTTTTGAATATTATATACCAAGCAATAATTACTTGAAATCTTGCGGTCCAACCTTTATTACTTACTTAAAACTATGAACTCACCAACTTTATGTTGACATTTTTAAGCATGTATTTCTCTGGTGCTTAACTCGTATGGACATTTATGAAGTGAATTGGAGTCCGCATTCATCAAGCTTATTTTTCATGGATTCTCTTGCACTAAATTATTCGCGTTGCATTAAAACTATGATTTTCTTATGATGCAAACTCATGTGACCACTTGTTAAAAACTTATTTATTTTAAATGTATCAACGAGGGTATATTTTTAACGACTCATTTAGATGTCGTTCTCTTATATTGTGTGCTTATGTATTATGAAGTAACGCCCCCGGTTATCGTTCAACTGCCACATATTTTGGGGGTGTTACAGATTGGTATCAGAGCCAGGTTATAGAGAACTAGGTTGCATATTACACCTAGACTATACCCATTACATAAACATTGCATCACATAAAATTTTCATGTGCATAACACTACATGCTTGCATTGCTTATACTTGCGTTTACTGCGCCTTACGTACATTTTACACTTGATTTATATAAAAGTTATCTATATAAATACTAGGACTTTTCCCAAGACATTATGAGTGATACGATGGTCTTTAAAACTTTTACATGTCTTTTATATAATACCGTCTTACATAACATCAAAAATTGTTACAGTCAGCCGATCCCACTAGTTAGTTTACCATTCAACTCCGAGTTTGAACACCCGCTTCATACTATTGAAACACCTACGCCATCCTGTGAACCATCGCCTGGAAACATGCTGATTAATTCGAACACGACTTTTAGAACTCGTTTGATTTTTTTTCTTTTACTCCTTTGATTGTGAAGAAAGATGCCTACCACAAGACAATCTATGAGTTCCGAGGCCATAGAAGAACTAATAACCCAACGCGTGGATGATGCGTTGGCAACTTACGAGACTAATCGAAAAACCAGAAATGGTAACGAAAATGGTAATAGAAATGGGAGTGCGCGAAAGTGGTAGCAGAAGGATCGTGCATACGGCTCGAGGGTGCACGTATAAGGAATTCCTCAATTGTCAACCCCTTAACTTCAAGGGTACTAAAGGGGCTGTAGTATTAGCCTGTTGGTTCGAAAAGATGGAATATGTGTTCCATATCAGTAACTGTACTGTTAAGTGTCAAGTGAAGTATGCCACTTGTACTTTGTTGTACAGTGCTCTAACATGGTGGAACTCCCATGTTTGGACTGTTGGACATGATGCAGCCTATGACATGTCGTGGAAAGACTTAATAAAGATGATAACAGAAGCTTACTGTCTAAGAAATGGGATTCAGAAGCTGGAAAGCGAGTTGTGTTATTTGACTGTGAAAGGTGCCGATGTTGTGGGTTATGCATAACATTTTTAAGAATTAGCTTTGTTGTGCCCAATAATGGTTCCCGAAGAAGAGGATGATGTGGAAAGGTACATTTGGGGTCTACCTGATAGCATTCAAGGGAATGTGACCTCTGCTAGACCAGTAAGATTGCAAGATGCTGTCAAATTGGAAAATAGCTTGATGGATCAAAAAGTTCGTGTTTATGCTGCTAGACAAGCTGATAATAAGAGAAGGATGGAGAACAATCTAAGGGACAACCATGTTCAACAACCAACCTTTAAGAGACAGAATGTAGCAAGGGCCTACACTGTTGGGCTTGGTGAGAAGAGTGGTTATGCTGGTAAACTGCCCTTGTGCAACAAGTGCAAACTGTATCATAATAGACCAAGCACTGTAAAGTGCGCGAATTGCAAGAAGTTTGGTCACATAACCAGGGATTGTAGGAGTCCTACTATTGTAGCTGATCAAAGAGCCCCCGTGGCAAATCAAAGAACCCTCACTTGCTTCGAATGTGAGAAGCAAGGGAACTACCGTTATGAATGCCCGAAGTTAAAGAATCAGAACCATGGTAACCAAGCTGGAATTAGTGAAGCGCGTAAAAGGGTGTATGCTTTGGGAGGAGGAGAAGCCGATAAGGACCCTATCAACATTGCAAATAATGCTGATGCTTAAAGAGAGATTTTTTTTCTCGCCTTGCATAGTGAGACCTACGTCGGAACCTTCTCAAACTTTATTTCCTAAAGGTATTTGCATTTGTACTTCCTTTGAATTTTGTTGTGTTGTATGGATGTTTTAAATTCTATATCAATTTATGTGTTATGACAATTTTGTTGGTTATACTTTCATTCTGTATTTATTTTTGTAAGCTACTCCTTAAATTGTTATCGCATTATAATTATTTTCACAATCACCCTATAAACTATTTTACCACCATCTTATAAAATATTTTGTTTTCGTCTTATAAACTATTTTGCTATCATTTTATAAACTATTTTGCTATCATTTCACAAAATATTTTGTTTTCATCCTATAAGCTACCTTGCCTTCATCTTATGAACTATTTTGTTACATCATAAAACTATTTTGATACTACCTTATACATAACACCAATTTGACGAAAATGAGCATTGCATCGTTAGTCCTCAATTATACATAGCCCGATCATCTATGTCTAATTCAGGAAGGACCATGCTATGCTGGGAGTAGTCACCTTAAACTTTTTTCAAAATCAATTCTCTACTTATATTCTCAAAAAGAAAAAAATTGTGTGTGTGTACATAAGATGAACATGTTATGGGCATTTGTATTAGCAAGCATAGTAACTAAGTAGACATTTACACCACCTTACCATATAGAGTCAACTTCATCTTACGCCAAATCCTAAGCCGAAAACTCAAGTTACACTACTAGTCCTCCTAGGACAATCCGCCAACGAGTATGATCACAATTAAGTAATTTGTAAACCACTTGCCTAATGCTCGTAGGACCCAGTAGTTTTGACGTTATTATTGGTATAGATCAGTTGTCAAAATACCACGCCGTAATCGTTCATGGAAAGAAGATTGTTCGTATTCCCCATGGTGATAAAATATTAATAATTCAAGGTTCTGGCCAAAGTCGAAGCCATTGCTTACGGACTTTGTGTTTGTCCAAGGAGTCACTTGTCATTCCGTTGGAAGAAATTCAAGCCGATGACAAACTGCATTTCGTGGAAGAGCCCGTGGAAATTATGGACTAAGAGGTCAAACGGTTGAAGCAAAGCTGCATCCCAATTGTGAAGGTTCGATGAAACTCTAGGAGAGGTCCAGAGTTCACGGGAGAACGTAAAGATCAATTCCGCAAAAGTATTCGCACCTCTTCACCAACACCACTCCGGAAGCCAACTCAAACTGAATTTTAGTTTGAAATTCTTTTAACACGGGGAGACTATAACAATCTAATTTTTTTAGGTCATTACACGTCACTAAACTCAAAACTATTTACCTTGAACGTTTGCATTTATACTTTTACGTGTAACCGTTAAGTTAAATCGCGTAAACTAAAAAACAACTTTAAACGTATACCGGTATTAATCAAATAAAAGTTTACGTCAAATTTGTGTTATATGACTTTTACAAATATAATTTATAAGTCTACATATTTTATTTTGCAAGTTTTACGTAAACTAGTAATTTACATATTTTATGCATGCATGTAAATCTATACTACCACCTTTCAAACCAATACTTACACTACACCTTCTAAAAGCAAGTAGTCAAAATTTGAAAATGTTTTCTGATAACATCAAATAGTTAATACATTTTAATATCAAATTCCCTATAAAAATGCTTACAAATATGTTATTAATGTATAAAAACGTTACTTAATTGTTTATTATTAGTTTTCAAGGACCAAGTGAGCATTTTAGCAAAAGACAAGGGATTTGGACAAGAAATGCCCTAAAGTGAAGAGTCCAAGGCACTTTACAACGTAACACCCCCGAGGGATTACGCTGTAACATCTTATAACGAAGAAATGAGTCATCACACCCTTACTGAGTAAAGTGTCTCCAAGATTACACCGCAACATTCAAATTTACAAGAGATGATTTATCTGACTCAGCGTTACGGCGTAACATAAGCGACAAGGTTACGCCGTAACATAATTTTATGCTTAAAAGATTGGATGCTTACGTAGCAAGGTTACGGCGTAACATCCCATAAGGATTACGTCGTAAACCTTTCGAAGCCTATAAATAGAGCCCTCCTCCGGCTCATTCAGCATCACTCACCACCACCACTTCACACACAGTAATAAGGGGTGAACCAAACCACTAAGGTTTGAAGCATTTCATTTGAAGGTCTAAAGGAGAAGCCACTAGCATACTTATTGTATTTAATCGTTCATTTCATCCTCTGTAAGAATTATGATGATTCAATCCATGTCTTTATTCATTAATTCGTGCATTGCTGTTACTATGAGCAGCTAAGCACTCCTAGTGCTGGCCTAACCATGTAATTACTATTGTTGTGATTATGATTTTCTGTTTAATTATGGTTCTGTTAGATATTCTTATAGCCTTTCATTAATCCCCATGTTTTGGTAGTATAGAGGGTGGCTTAGATCTTATTCATCCTGATATTAGACTTACCATATTGAAACTGGGATTAATGGGGTACTAGGGTAGCTTGACATCTATCCCTAGTGTAGGAATTAAACAGATTACCACCTTTGTTACATAAAATACTTAAAAAGCATGGGAACTCTTTCAGAGGGGGTTAATAATCGGTTTAGATTATAGATTGGTCTTAAGGGTAGTTGGGGTTTAACCACTGCAAGCTTGGATGCCCTGCTCGTGTGATTATAGGGGAATGTGGGATCGCAGAGTAAGCATAGGACAGACCTTAAATGAAAATTCGGGTCTGTCGACTTTAGAACCACTAATGGAACTTATAATTGAATATTGCACAGGAAAATGTAATCATAGCATTGGTAATAAAATGGTTAGGTTAGCACGCCTTTCTCCCTGATATCTTCTATCTATTTATTTTACTGCATTTACTTTTCGTAGTTCTTAAAATCAAACTTAAAACCATTTTCAAACGTGACAATAATCAAATTAAACTATTTAACCTTAGCTTTTGGGACGACCTCGGATTTACCAAACTACTGCACTACCTAAGACCGGGTTCTCTGCACGTTAGTGCGTGTATCGGTAATCGATTTTTATAAATTTAAAACATGGTAAAAATATATTTAAAGAAAAATACGCATCAAGTTTTTGGTGCCTCTGCCGGGGAGCTAAAATTAGATATAATTTGAATTTCTGTATATATTTTTGTAAGTATGTTCTGCTAGTTTTATTGTAAATATGGAAGATGACGTTGATATCAACATGCTCACCATAGAGCAATACCTGGCTTGGGTCCAAGACGACATTAGACCAGGCGTGGTAAAACCCAAGATCGGCAATGACGTTGAGTTCGAGATCAATAGCAACTTTATGAGGGAATTAAGACGCAAACTCTTCAAGGTACCGATGATGAGGATGCACACGAATATGTACGGAGGGTATTAGAGATCGCAGATCTTTTCCACTTCCCCGGCGTCACTCATGATGCCGTTATGCTTAGAGTGTTCCCTATTACACTCAAGGGGCCAGTCTTGAGATGGATAAACAGACTTTTAGCTGGGTTAGTAACTACATGGGATCTCCTTGAGAAAGCATTCATCAGGTAATATTGTCCACCTTTCAAAACTACTAAGAAATTAGAAATAATCTGCAATTTCAAACAAGAGATGGACGAGACATTGTATCATGCTTGGGGAAGGTACAATGATCTGTTGTTTAAATGTCCGCAACACGATCTAAACAATCATCAGAAGGTTCAGATCTTCTATATTGGATTAGACATCTATACCCGCAGAACGCTCGACTCTAGAGAGTTCATTCCTCTGATGACACCAACTCAAGCCCTTAAATCAATACAAATCATGGCAGAACATTCACATGACTGGTATGATGAAACAACCACTAGGGAAAGAATCAATGATAGATCAGAAAATATTCATGCTATTCAAGCAAGTTTCAAGAATTGTGAAGGGGCACATCTGACCATGGAGTACCCTCTTAAAAAAGAGGGCAAGGCAGTTGAGTAGAGCAAGTATATGAGATCCTTGGAGGAAATCATCATCAAATTTTGCGAAAACTCAATTACAAAATAGGCCGCAGATAATGAATGGATTAGGAAATTCATCGAAAACACAGACTCAAACATAAGGGCACTTAAAACTACAACAAAGAACCTGGAGGAAAAAGCTTATCAATTAACCTAAACAGTCCTCACTAATATAGGTGAAAAAGTTAAGGAAAGAACAACCATAGGTAAGGAAAACGTAAAGGAGCCGGTTCCTCATAACTTACCCGTTGTTCAAACTTATATACCACCCGTGCAATTTCTAAGTAACCCTTACAGAACTTGCAAAACTATTTGCGCAATTGGAATTCCTAAGGAAATTAAGGAGGATGAAGGGGACATAAAGGACGGTTGTGATATTATGATCAAGGATGTAGAAAGGCTTAGTAAAATACTTACACCTTCCATACACGCTTTACCAAACCTTAAACCAATAGTGCAACCATATATGCCACTAGGACTAGTCTGTAATAAGGCAAAAGTTTCAAGGGAAGAGGAACAGGATTGTGATATTCCTCTATAAGATCATGTAATATAACCTTTGACCCCTCAGATAATTCACATAACACCACTCGATGAAGATTATGTAGCATCAACTACTATTCTTATTTTGAATAAGCATTTGAATGAGTTCAGGGAGGAGTTTGCTGATAACACCAGGGTTTCCGAAAAGATAGATAGTAACCCTGATAACGATTTAAAGGAGCTCTTAAAGACATATGATTTTGAGAACTTCATTCAGAAATTAAAACACCAATTAATCCAATCATTACACGAACCGATAAGAAAAATAGGGAAATGAAATCTCATCAGTAGTATGGTTTTAATTTATTATTTCCCTACCCGGTAGCAAATTTATACCCTCATGGTATTCACTGCTATCCTCACTTGCACTTGATTTTAAGTGAGGGGAGGAACACCCCATTACTTAGCAAATAAGAGTAGAGTCAAGCTAGATACTCAAACAAAAACAAGCGCTTCGTGGGGGGCACCCCATGCCTACCTTTTTATGTTTCATCCTGCATATTAGTTGGTTTTTGTTGGTTTCTCACTTTATCTTGCAGGTTCTCTCTACAAGGAAGTGGAATTCGAGGTCTCCTTGACTCGTGTTCGTGTGGTAAGAAGGGTTCTGTATAGGCGTAACCATAAAGGTTACGACGTAACAGTTATCATTACGGCGCAATGTCCTGAATTAGTTACGCTGTAACCTTCTTTGTTCAAATTTCAAAAAATTTAAAACCACATGTTTACGGCGTAACTAATCTCATGGTTACGCCGCAAAACCTTTTCTGAAAACTAAAATAAGATTGAAACCTTTTCAGAAACCGTGTACAAGTAAATGAACTTTGTGGTTGTGTTCCCTGTAAACCCTCATGAGACTTCACTCGTCCACTTGGGACACCAAGTGGTTTAAAAGGCTTGTTGCATATGCTAAATGCAACCGTGATTCCTACGAAAGTGAGTTAGATTGTAGTGTATATTTATCCATAAACGTTTAATGCTCTTTGTTGTTTAGTGATTTCAGGGGAAACGAGGTTGTTCTATAGACACTTTGCAAGAAGTCAACTCTTGCAATTATCACTCAGAGAAGAGAGCAACACTCAAGGGAGTCTTTTGCTATAATTCTACTCTTATTTCATTATTTCATTTCCTTAATTGTACAATAGGGACATTGTACAAAACAAGTGAGGGGATGAGAGTAGAATTACCACTTGACCTATATTTGCCTTTGATTTCCTAGTTTTCTTTGAAAAATGGTGCCAATTTTAAATTTTGACATGTTTTTCTTACTAAACTAGAATAAATCTTTGCCGAGCACATTATTATCCTGTAATTAATTTGGTGAGATTAAGCCTAATATTCCGTTTTCATCCATCATACATAAAATCCACCAAATACATAAGAGTGCCGATAGTATTGTAGACTTTAGAACTTGGCATGTACATCTTGTTAAGACCTAATTGGTTAGTTGGAATAGACTGTTCAAGAAGGCAACATTTTAGGAAATCACCTAAAAAGCCTATATGTGTGTGTTTATCGGCTTGTCACACTGACTTGTCGACCTCCCCGTGTAAAACCCTAACTACCAGTGCAAGATACCCCTAGATCACCTTGTCAAGCCATTCCTGTTTAAACAATATATGTTTTGTTACACCATTTCGCCTTAGCCTACCCTATAGTCTTTATTTTATTTGTATTGAAATCTTTGGCTATTTAAGTCCATGGTTCGGGGGAATAGGAATAAAAACTTTATGCATTCGTGGAAGACTAATCAGTTATGATCTATAAAGACCCCCATGTATCACCACTTTCAACGTTGTTCATCTCAAGTGGGGGGATGTGCGTATAATATCGGATGTTTCAGGGGCAATAATTAAAGATATAAACTCCTGTAGCATTTGGATATTTATCATGAAGAAAAAAAGAGGGTGCAACTAAAAAGCCACCCACGTGCTAAAAAATGTAAAGATGGTGCAAAATAAATTAAAAAAGTGGAGCTAGTAGCCCATTATTGCACCAAGCCATCTCCACAAGTATAAAGAATGGAGCTAGTAGCCCATTATTGAAGATCAGGTTTTCGAACTCAGACTTTTGAACCTTGGATAGACAGTAGCTAGTTATGACAACCTTAGTTTACTTTAGACTATTTGTTTTGTGTTTTTATCTTAACAACCATTTTTAGTGTATCACATGTCTATCCTTACCCTTTATATCACCCAATAAACCAAATATCACCCATGTTGCCTTGGAGACTGTTTAGACCCTAATTCTAGTTAATAAAGACTTGTGTATTTTCCAAGCTTATGATAGAATACATACTATGACTGTGCAATTGAGTGATCATCTCAAAATTGAACACTTAGTTTAGTAATGAGAGTTGAGTGTTTTTGATCCCCTTTTCATGAGGTGTTCGGCTCTGATGTTTTCTAGCATAAGTAACTTATAAATTGATTTCTTCAAGTCAAATTGGGGAAACGGTTCTACTTGATGGAAAGTAGAAGTCAAGTGGGGGAATATTTGATAACATCAAATAGTTAATATATTTTAATATCAAATTCCCTATAAAAATGCTTACAAATATGTTATTAATGTATGAAAACGTTACTTAATTTTTTATTATTAGTTTTCAGGGACCAAGTAAGCATTTTAGCAAAAGACAAAGGATTTGAACAAGAAATGAACTAAAGTGAAGAGTCCAAGGTACTTTACGGCGTAACACCCCCGAGGGATTACGCCGTAACATCTTATAACGAAGAAATGAGTCATCACACCCTTTACGGCGTAAAGTGTCTCCAAGATTATGCCGCAATATTCAAATTTACAAGAGATGATGTATTTGACTCAGCGTTACGGCGTAAAATAGGCGACAAGGTTATGCCATAACATACTTTTATGCCTAGAAGATTGGATGCTTACGTAGCAAGATTACGGCATAACATCCCATAAGGATTACGTTGTAAACCTTTTGAAGCCTATAAATAGAGCCCTCCTCCGGCTCATTCAGCATCACTCACCACCACCACTTCACACACAGTTATAAGGGGTGAACCAAACCCCTAAGGTTCGAAGCATTTCATCTGAAAGTCCTAGGGAGAATCCACTAGCATACTTATTGTATTTAATTGTTCATTTCATTCTCTCTAAGAATTATGATGATTCAATCCATGTCTTTATTCATTAATTCTTGCATTGCTGTTATTATGAGCGGCTAAGCACTCCTAGTGCTGACCTAACCATGTAGTTGTTGTTGTTATGATTATGATTTCTTGTTCAATTATGGTTCTGTTAGATATCCTTATAGCCTTTCATTGATCCCTATGTTTTAGTAGTATAGAGGGTGGCTTAGATCTTATTAATCATGATATTAGACTTACCATGTTGAACCTGAGATTAGTGGGGTACTAGGGTAGCTTGACATTTATCCTTAGTGCAGGAATTAACCAGATTACCGCCTTCGTCACATTAAATACTTAAAAAACATGGGAACTCTTTCAGAGAGGGTTAATAATCGATTTAGATTATAGATTGGTCTCAAGGGTAGTTGGGGTTTAACCACTGCAAGCTTGGATGCCCTGCTCGTGTGATCGTAAGGGAATGTGGGATCACAAAGTAAACATAGGACAAACCTTAAATGAAAATTTGGGTTTGTCGACTTTAGAACCACTAATGGAACTTATAATTGAACATTGCATAGGAAAATGTAATCATAACATTGGTAATGAAATGGTTAGGTTAGCACGCCTTTCTCCCTGATATCTTCTATCTATTTATTTTATTGCATTTATTTTTCCGTATTTCTTAAAATCAATCTTAAAACCATTTTGAATCGTGACAACAATCAAATTGGAACTATTAAGTCTTAGCTCTTGGGACGACCTCGGATTTACCAAGCTACTGCACTATATACGACCGGGTTCTCTGCCCGTTAGTGCGTGTATCGGTAATCAAGTTTTATAAATTTAAAACTTGGTAAAAATATATTTAAAGAAAAATACGCATCTAGTTTTTGGCGCCATTGTTGGGGAGCTAAAATTAGTTTTAATGTGATTTTCTAAATATTTTAATATTCATAATGGCTAAGGGGGAAATCGATAACCTCACTATGGAGCAGTATCTAGCATTGACTCAAGGAAACCAGGCACCGAGCGTGGTTAAACTAGAAATTAGAGGCAATGTGAATTTCGAAATAAAAAGTCAATTCATGCGGGAATTGAGGGAGGATACCTTTTCCGAAAACAAGAACGACGATGCCCATGAGCATGTGGAGCGAGTTTTAGACATCGTCAGCTTATTCAACATACCCAGTGTATCACACGATGCTGTCATGCTGCGCATCTTCCCTATTACTTTGACTGGAGCCGCTTAGAGATGGGTGGACAGACTTCCCTCAAGAACCGTTGATTCCTGGGATCTCCTTAAAAAGGCCTTTATCCAAAGGTACTGTCCACCATCAAGAACTGCCAAACAGCTTGAGGAAATCCGCAACTTCAAGCAAGAAAGAGACGAGACATTATACCAAGCTTGGAAACGGTATAATGACCTTCTGTATAAATGCCCCACTCATGACATCAATAACCATCAGAAGATAAACATCTTCTGTAACGGTTTAAGGGCCATGAACTGCCAACTGCTTGACTCACAATGGCCAATTCTTGGCATGACACCTGTCCAAGCATTAATGGCGATTCAGACTATGGCTGACCACTCCTAAAAGTGTCATGATGGGTCATCCAATAGAAGTATTAAAGGTAGTAGTTCTAAAGGGATTGCTGCTATCGTGAACAAATTAGAAAACCTAGGCCGAGACATGAAGAAATTAAAAGAGAATGTTCACGCTATTCAAGTAGGATGCCAAACCTGCGAAGGAGTTCACCTTGATAATGATTGTCCTCTTAACAAGGAAGTTAAGGGAATGGAAGAAGTTAAATATGGAGAATTCAATCGACCTTTCC
>BQNB010021537.1:0-64135 GCA_026074375.1 Tanacetum coccineum
GGCTTAGCGTGCGGATCTGAGAGTTCCACCACGTTAAAGCCTTACCCACAAATAAACCAGCAGTGTATTTCACTTTTTGGTCAACACTACAACCACTCATGTCATGCACAGACTCCATTTTCTCAATCCAACGAGTAAGAACAACATCACCTCCCTTACCATCATATTCCTTAAGGTTACAAGCTAAGAACTCCTTATATGAACAACCTACCCGGTTTCCATTTACTATCACATTCCCAACGTTCTTCTGAACGTTCTCATTAACCACATTACCATTCTAATTTCCAACATTTCCTCGGTTACTAACCTGGGCTAGCATGGCTGGTAAGAGGTTCTGAAATTGTTGGGCAATGATCGTCAAGAAGTAAGGTGCTCCCCCATTGACTCCCTCTACATTCCCATTGACTCCCTCTACACCCCCATCAGCTCCCATACCCTGGTCGTTTCCTTGACCATTCAAATCATCAACATGCTCATCATTACCTTCCCTAGGTCTTCTACCCCTTCCACATCTACCAACCTGTACACCTGTTCCCCCTCCTAGTGATTCGGCAGTAGGCTGGCCAGCACTTCGAGTCCTCATCCTTGGTGGCATTATCTATATGAGGGAGAACATGGGCAACGTTAGGTAGGCAAGAAGACTCGCATATATATAGAATATCTTACTATATATACAGATATACACATAACACCATCCTATGATGTCAACATCGATTTGTGTGAACAACATTACTAAGTATGAGTGAGTTGTGATACGCTTATAACTACGTTAACCACCGTACTTATATTCGCATCCTTTCTGTTAGGTTCATAAAAAGTGTTGATTATGTGGTTTAGTTATATTTAGTTAATAGTCTTTATTTTGTTTAGAATAAAGTAGATTGTAATAAGGTATATTATGCTAAAAGAAAGAAATAGCATTATTACCAAAGATTAGGGACTAGAAGTAAAAATAAAGGAAGGGAAGACTCCTTCTTTCTCCTATAAATACCCCTCTAATCATCATTAGAGGGTGATGCCTTGTAATAAATATTTTCCCAATTTTGGAATATGTTCCCTCCTCTACTATTCTCTACAAGCTTTCATGGTTGATTATGTATGATTCAAGATAAACAAGACCTATCAAGTGGTATCAGAGCCATTAGAGAATACGAGTGAGTCAATTTGTGAGTTTTTTCCACGTTCGATAACGATAAGATGAAATTCCGTGGATTCGGTTGACGTATTTGAGCTCTCGATTAGCGTTTTGGAAGCGGTTTTGAGTAATTGAGCTGTTTCGTTATGGATTAGGTGATGGATTACCGTGTTTTAGCATTCTCGGAAGTGTATTAGTATTCTCGGATCATTTCTTTACATTTTTGGAAAATTGAGCATCACTATTAGTTTAATTTCGGTAGAAAAGTATTGTAATAGATATATACGTTTTCTCGGTTCTATCGAAAAACGTATATTAGGCAGTTTTGATAAACTTGGTTTTCTATCGAGTTTAATTAGTGTTCATACTTTTCGGTTTTATCGAAAAGTGTGACTCAGGAATTAGTGATTTGATCTCGGAAATTCGATTACAAACGTGATTACACATTACAAGTTCACGGTTTTATCTTGAAATTGGACTTTTGAAAGATAAATTTGGTACTGACTAAACTTGGACTTCAAATTTGGTTTTATCGAATTTGTCGTTATATGTGTTCTAGATTTTTCAGTTATCATAAATTTCGGTTTTATCTAGTTTGTGGTTACTATTAATCCATAAAAATCAATTTTTTAACTAAAACAAATAAATCGATTTCTGGTTCATATCATTTTTGAGTTTCAAACGTTTTAAGAATACCGAGTTTGTTAGTCAGAATTTTAGTTCTTTCCGAGAAGTGTATCGTGTTTCAGGCTATGTGTTATCCGAGAACATTGTTGTCCGAATTTGACAAGTGTTACCGAGTTTGGAAATTTTCTCACAAATATCACTCATCTTCGTCTACAAAGCTCCAATCTTTGAATCATAAAAAATGTCAACATCCAAAACATATCAATAATCCCTTGCTGATGCCGGTTCTGAGACGAGGCCTCTCATGCTTGAAAGGGGTAGTTATATACCGTGGGCAAGTAGATTTAGACGATACATAAATCAAAAGATGGAAAACCAAAAATGGCTTAACAAAGCGCTTGATGAAGGTCCTTATCAGTTTGAGATGTTCATTCCTAACAACTCTATAGTTTCGAAATTGCAAACTGCTGAGGATTTACAAGGAGATGCGTTATTGCATTATGATGTTGAGATGGAGCTCATGAATCTGATTCTTCTTTCTATTCCAAATGACATTTATAATTCTATGGATGCTTGCACTTCGGCTAAGGACATGTGGAAAAGAGTTGAACGTCTTATAAAGGGAACTATACAAAACAAAGTTGATAGAGAAACTCATTTTACAAACGAATTTGATCAGTTTGTTGTTGAACCAGGGGAAGTACTTGTTTCAGTTTATAATCGTTTTGCTCAGTTAATGAACGATTTGGAAAGAAATGACATGCATTTTCCAATTGTTACAATTAACACAAAGTTTCTGAATAGCTTGCAACCGGAATGGTTGAAATATGTTACCCAAGTTCGTCTTGCTAAACGTTTGACAGTGGATACGTTTGATGATCTTTTTTATTATCTTCAGCAATTCGAGAAACTGGTTAATGTCTCAAGAGCAAAGAAGTTAGAAAAATCTCATGATCCTTTGGCTCTCGTAGCACACACGGGTTCATCTTCCAGAAACACATCTTATTATGTAACACATCCTACGTCTGTGGTTGATTATGAAGATGAGTACCAGCAGGATGATGTTCACACCAATTCTGAAGATCCTCTAGCATCTGCAATGTTGTTACTTGCTCGAGCCATTACTCAAAATTTTTCTACTCCAACAAATAATCGTCTTCGCACTTCATCCAATACCAGAAACCAAGCAATCATTCAAGGAGATAGGGTGAATATTCAAAGCATGAACTCTGGTAATGCTGGAAGAAATAATAGACGAGCTTATGTTCAGGAGAAAATTGTAGAGGGATCAAATACTCCAAATGAGACCGGAAACACTTCAACTGTTTAATGCTACAACTGTAGTGGAAAAGGACATTATGCTGGGAATTAACCAAAGCCAAGAGTTCGAGACACGAAATACTTCATGGAACAAATGTTGCTGGCAAAACAAGATGAAGCTGGAGTGATTCTTACCGATGAGCAGAATGATTTTCTCTTTGCTGATTCTTCAAGGATGGAAGAAATAGAAGAACTCAGTGCAAACATATGCTTAATGGCCAGAATTCAACCAGCTAATAATACTTCTGATGCTGGGCCAAGCTATGATTCTGCATTTATAAGTGAGGTACAATCTTCATTCAACAGTGAAAATGAAGAACAAATGTATGCAACTCATACTAAAATTATTAACAGTACCATTGGTGATGATCAAATTGATAGCGATATTATATTTGATTCATCCAATAGGAATGGTAATAGTTGCAGTATTGAAAAAGATACACTTGTTCCAGATCTATGTGCGTTAGAGCGATTAGCTAGAAATGCATATCAGGAAGCTGAAAAACAATAAATATTTGCTTAAAAAGTTCAAAAACAAAACACGACTTTGACTAGTCTGCTTGTGTTGTATAAGGAAAGGGTTCGGGTTTTGGAAAACATAAACGGGGATAATAATTATCTCAACAAATTTCTTGAGGCCGATAAACGAGCAAAACATTTTAGTCAACAAGCCCAGTCTCAATTTGTTCGTGATCTAGATATCATTCGAGATCTAGAAAAACAACGAGATAAATTAGATTTAGATGTCAAAGATTATAAACGGAAAAATTAGGAACTTCAAAAGACTCATTCAATTTTAAAAAGGCAAATGAGTGAAAATGAGGATAGATATCATGACACTGTTCTAGATCTTGAGGCCAATGAGTGAAAATGTTGATCTAATTTTGAAACTTGACAATTCCTTACAAGGAATGTTTATGCTTGGACCAAAGCCATTATTTGTGTATGTTCAGCAATTAAAACATGGTTTGGGGTATCCGAATCCTTATACACTCAAGCAAGCAATTTCTCAATGCCCAAAGTTATATCTTGCCTCTAGTTTAGGTAATTCAGAAATTTCTTTAAATATTAGAGATACTGAGGACACTCTTGATGATGCTTCCAAAAGTCAATAAAAGTGTACAAAAAAATGAGTGATCCAATTGCTATTGAAAATAAACCAAATTGTTGGACAATTGATTATGCACAAATAAATGCTCTCTATAAAGACTTTGTTCATCAAAAAGAGCTTTCTGCTGAGCAAAAATATTTTCCATCTTCTTTTATTCCTTCTGACAAGAAGTCAAATGCAACTCCTTCTATTCCGGCATCAATGCCGAGTGAGTCACCTTTGATCATTGAATTAGATAAAATAAAACATGGTTTTCAAAAGATATCTGAATTAATTTAAAAGAACTGTAAAAGAGCAAGCATTTTTTATACATCACTTGAAGAAATACAACTCAATGATTTTTGTTCAGTCAAACTCAACCAATTGTTAACGAAGTTGAAGTTCTATTTTGAATTTTTTAAGGACACATATTTCGGGGGATATAAAAGAGATGAAAGATGTTTTTGAGTCTACAGAAAGTGATCTTTGTGAACTAGAGAAGCAAAATGATTTTTTGAAAGAATACTTTTGGAAGTATCTCTCAAGCATGAAGTTGAATTAAGTGTGTTGTTAAATCATGAATGTGTGACATAATTCAACTCCATGATAAAATTTGAACAATTAAAAAGAATCCCATCGAATTCATAAGGAGGTTTTGCAAGCAAGAATAAAAATTCTTGAAAAAGATGTTAAATATGTGTGAAAAGACAATAGTGTTGATTTTGAAATTATAGTTACAATATGAAAAGGAAAAACATAAATGGGATTTCAAATTTGAAGATAAAAACACAAATCCTCTGGATTATTCTTAGTTCTCAAAAAATGGGAAAAACTTGATAGGATGAGAACCACGGTCTTTGGATTTTACGGTGCAATCTTTGATAAAAGAACCTGACAGTGTAAAATTAGAATATCAAAAGCTTTTCAATTCAATCAAAAAGACACGGTCTCAAACTCAAACGGAAATAGATGAATTAATTGCTCATGTCTCTTAGAAAACGTATGCATATGGTGTTATTCGTGCTGAGAATCAGAATCTTTTGTTTACCATATCTGAGTTAAAAACTAGACTGGCAAATGTTGAAAAAGGTAAGTCTGTAAATACTAAGTTTGACAAGACAAATGGTTCTCAATCTCTTCTTTGTGTCACACCATTACACAAAAAACGTTATTTAAAAGAAAAGAGATGTTCAAAAATTAGAAGAAAACTATGTCGTGTAAAAACCAGTCACTTTACAGACTTCACCTGCCAAACAAAGAGGGGTAAATTCAAACAAAAATGTCATAGCACCTGGAATGTACAAAGTTGTCACAACACATGAATCACAAACAAACAAGGCTAAGCATGATTTATCTTCTACAGGAATGAATGCTGCATCTAGTGTTAGAAGACCAATGAATAGAGATTCACATGTCAAGAATAGTGTCTTAGCTAACTCTTGTAAGCCTAGTTAAAGGAAAAGTAGCAGTTTACGTTAGGAAAAATAAGCAAACAGATAATACATCTGAAAATGTTATCTCAAACAAAGAGAATGTAATTGATGTTGATGTTGCAAACGCTTTCTGCTTCTAAGCGAAAAACTTGGTTTTATGTGTTTCTTGTATTCAAAATATTGCTTAATTCCTTGCCATGATAATTGTTTTGCAAGTTATAAATTGATATGTGCATTCGGAGTGTTCGGTTGAAAAACTTATCCACGAAATCTAGAACACCAAAATTCTTATGTTCTTACTATGACAAGACTAGGGTTTCTAAGGAGTCGACACTAACTAAAGTCTTTAGATTTCTACTTTGAGTCTTCAACCTAAGATTGATGTCGGAAGTACCTCAAAAGCTAACAATAAGGTTTCTAGTACAAAGAAAAGAAATTTACGAGATAAATCTTTAAGCAAATACATGAAAAACAAGATTCGAACTAGTCGAATTTGGCAAAATGGTTTGAATCAAAACCAAATGTTGTTTTGTCTCTTGTTAACACAAAACCAAATGGTCAGAATAGTCGTTCATCTGAAAAACAATTGGTTTTTGTTAAGAAATGGGTAGTAAAATTGCCCACTTGTCCATGTGGTGTTTCTTCTTGTGTTACAGGTAGTACAGAACGTTCTGTGGATTGTTGATAGTGGTTGTTCAAAGCATATGACGGGTGATCAATCACTGCTGAAGAATTTCATTGAGAAATTCATGGGCACCGTTCGCTTTGGAAATGATAATTTTGCAGCAATCACAGGCTATGGTGATTATATACAGGGCAATATCACTATTTATGTAACACCCCCAAATTGTGTCGCAGCGGAATATGGGTCCGGGGCGTGTTACTTCTCAGATCAATAACACAAGATATATATAGAACGACCAAAAAGTCGTTTGAAAACGATACATTGGATTTAACAAAGTAATTGTTACATAAGCCCGAAGCTTAACTTGTTCACTTGATCAAAATACAAAGATTTTCAGCCCATGACAGATAACAAAATGAAATGTGACAAAATCTTTAATGCATGGACATCCAAATCAAAACCACCAATGTATCCATTGCACCTCGTGCCTATTGATCCCCTGAAAAACATTGCTTTAAAACGTCAACAATAATGTTGGTGAATTCATAGGTTTGATAAATCATATATATGTAGGACCACAAGATCTTTCCCAAGTGTATTGATAATGCAACAAAATGCAGAACATATAAATGTAATTTCGTTGCTCTAAGCTATGACACTGAAGCATGACCATGTATGGATGCCAATTAATGGACCTTTTGGCCGTGGTGATGTTCTAACCCGCCAACATCTATATTCGAAATGGTATAGTTCGTGTCAGTGTACGCTAATCATACCGAACGGGGTTGTCAAAACCCAATAGATCTATTCATAACATTCGCGCTCACAGTCCAGTAATTGACAGTTCATGATAGTGGGCTCAGATTGGGTTATCGCTACTTAGGCAACATGTAATCATAATATAAAACTTAACCACTTGTGTCCAATTGTAAAGCATTTCATGTTTTCCACCCCAAAAACTTTGTAAAACAAAAGCATGTAAAACATGGGGCTATGAACTCACCTTGAGTTCTGATAATCCAAATATCGCAGATAAAGCGTCACGTAAAAGATCGAATGCAACCTAAATTATCAATAGGGTCGTATTAGTTACCAAGTACTTGAATATAATCTTATAGTTGTTACATCGTACTATCGTTCGGGCTATCATAATTTAAGAGGTCATGACATGACGTTCGAGGAGTTAGGACACTTTAATCTTAATCCAACAACTCGTTGATAAAACGTCACATCCGAAGAGGCATCATTATGAATCTCCCATAGTAAATATGTACTTTGTAACCACATTATAATTCTAATAGCTCAATCACCAATATCGGTTTTGGTTTTAAAATTACGTTTTATAAGTTAAAAAACGTTTATATTTACTTTTTAGTAAAAACTAGCATAAACTTTTGCGTTTTAAGCTCCGATTTTTGATTTTTGACGTTTCTTATGCCCATTTTTTCGTTTATTATTAGGAGATGTTATCATAATTTGACATTTTTCATATTTTGATCCGCTGGTGATCAGTAACCTTTTTGTTCATACATCAGACGTGTATTTTATAAAAATCGTTATTCGTCGTCGTAAAACCCGTATATGTCGATTTTATTGTTTATTAGCTCCGTTTTTATAGTTTCTTTCGAGGACGGTTCTCGTTTTTAAAGTTTTAATTTTATGAGGTTTACAAAATTATTAACTTACTGTCATATATAGTAACTTTTATAAAAGTTTAATTGTCGTAACTCGCGAAATCTTATCATTTTATTAATTGAAAATTTACGATTCTTATCATTTTGGAATCCTAAAAATATGTATTTTTATTTAAAAATACTAAACTAGCTGTTTGATATAAAGTTTTATAAAAGTCATTTTATAAACTCCGTTTAATTAACGTATAACTCGTTTTTAACGTAACTTTTTCGTTATTAATCCGTTTAACAAGTTTCTTACCTTTTCGGAATCGTCGTGATTTGTATTATTTTATAAAAACATAAAATCCCCTGTTTTGAATTCGAAAACCTACTGTCCCAAAATGATCTTTTATATAATTTATTTATATAATATGTTTTATATACTTTTTAACCTCACAATTTACCACAAGTCTTTTATAACTATATATATTATATGTTATACATATAATAATGTCCATAAGTTCATATTTGTCCAAGATCATCAAGATCACAAGTTAGTAACTTTACATAGAATCATAAACTTTCTTACTTAACTTTTAATTACAAGTTTACATATGAACTTTTTATACTTAAACCGAGATTGTACAAGACTTATATGTTCTTTATTTCATGATATTACCAACATCATAACATGTGAGAAAGTGCACAAAATCATAATCACAAGAAAAATTATATTTTCATGTTCAAAAGTATCCTAAATGGTGATTTCACTATATAGCACATCATATACATAAAAAACTATTAAAATTGAAACCTTAAAGTCTTAAATATAGAACCTTATGAGTATGGATGTTGATGTAGAAAAAATGCTTAACCCGTGTTTTTGTTTAGCCTTAAAACCAAAGCTTGCACTTAAGAAACCCTAGTTTTCTCAAGAAAACCCTAATCTTGCTTTTCTTGATTAATACTTGAAAAAGGTTAGCCAATGCTTGGGATCACCTTAGAATATCTTAGGATAGATGTATATAGAAGTGTATGGGTTGTAGAAAATTTTGTATGGGTTTGGTTTGGTTTGGTTTTTGAGCCGTGGCCTAGTATAGAGCAAAAGGGAAGAGTTTTTGATTTTTGCTAAGTGTTTACTTTGTAAGACTTCTCTTACTAGATGATACTTGTATATAAGGTGTATATCTAGTCAAGGGAACATGGTATGGTTCAAGGGATGGTCTTTAGGTCTTAGGGATGGGCTTGGTCTTGGTCTAAGTCAAAGAAACAAAGCATGGTGTTGCATTTATGAAGTATGGTGTAGTACTTTGACCAAGTGAAGAGTTTTTCATATAACACTTGTATAAATGGCAAGAATTTCGGCATTTATAAGATATATATGATATATTTTGCAACTTTTATGTATTGGGTATAAAAGTGGGTATTTGTTGAAGCGTAGAAAAGTTTTGGTGGTTCCGGGAGTGCCTAAACGCAATTTATCGCGAAACGTATACTCTTTACGTATCCGATAAAAATAAAATGAACAAAGTTAATAATTATCCTCAAAATAATTATATAACTCTTGCTTGATGTAAACATTTAATTGTTTGATGCTCGTTTACATTGAACGCTAATTTTTGGCGTACGCGATTTAACCTATCGACGATGATTTAAAGTGAACACGTACATTACAAAAAGTACATTGCGGATTTGTTGACGTCGTCAATGACTTGAAAACACAGGGTGTTATAGACTTCCCCCGTTAAACGAGCCTTGTCCTCAAGGCTTACAATGCAGCACTTGACGACGGTGCGGTCTTGATGAAGAGATGTGGGTATTTCTTTTTGAACTGGTCTTCACGCTCCCACGTGAACTCAGGACCTCTCTTGGAGTTCCATCGAACTTTGACCAATGGGATCCGACTTCGCTTCAACCGTTTAACTTCACGGCCCACTATTTCTAATGGTTCCTCAACAAAATGAAGCTTGTCATCAAGATGAAGTCCATCCAACGGAACGGCTAATGGTTCGTCGGCATGACACTTTTTCAGATTAGATACATGAAATGTATTATGAACTCTGCTCAACTCTTCTGGAAGTTCAAGCTTGTAAGCAACTTTCAAACCTTTCTATCACCTTAAAAGGTCCAACATACCTAGGGTTCAACTTCCCCCGTTTGCCAAAACGTACGACCCCTTTCCAAGGCGATACTTTAGCATATCTTTATCCCCGTACTTGTATTCCATTGGTTTTTGTTTCTAAGTCAGCGTAACGCTTCTGTCGATACGAGCAGCTTGATCCTTTGCTTGGTTATAGATGTTTTTCATCAGTGGTCTCTTAATTAATTCTGAACCGAGTATTTTGAGCTTCTACCAAACTTCGTTCAACAAACATTTTGTGGACGACACTTTTGACCGTAAAGTGCTTCAAATGGTGCAGCCTTAATGCTAGCGTGATAGCTATTGTTATATGAGCAAACTCGACCAATGGCAAATGTTTAACCCAACCTCTTTCCAAAGTCGTTTGCAACAAGCACGCAGCTTATCCTCAAGAGTTTGAATGGGTCTCTCGCTTTGACCGTCATGTTTGTGGTGTAACGACAGTACTCATTCCAAATGTGTACCCAAGCGTTCTGAGTGACCTCAGAAATTGGATGACGAATCTCGGGTCGCGATCACAAATGATTGAGACAGGTATTCCATGTCTCGTGACCACCTCCTTTAGGTACAATCTTGCAAGTTTATCCAAAGGATCGGTCTCTCTTATTGGTGTAAAGATTGCAGACTTAGTGAGTCGGTCCACAATCACCCAAATTGTATCATAGCCTTGAGACGTCTTAGGAAGCTTGGTAACAAAATCCATGGTGATGTTGTAACCCCTACTATTCAGGTATCTTAGGTTTGTTACAAACAATTCATGTTGGCCTTTGTGGTTCGGGCCATTTGACCTTAGCAACAGGTCAAAATACACTTGCTTACACATAAGTGGCTATGGTCGGCTTTCATGTTGGCCACCATATAGTTTCTTCATGTCTTGGTACTTTTTGTCAGAACCCGGATGTATAGAGTATTTTGATTTGTGGGATTTCGTGCATGATCACTGTTCGCAAATCGCCATAACAAGGGGTACCAGCCTCTGCCATTTGAGGCACATAGGTGCATCCGCTCGTGGTTCCAATCTTTCTGTTTCTAATTGCTTCTGGAAATTTTAGCTTTTTCAATTTCAACATTCCCCATCGTCTTCCAATCTTAATGTTCTGGTTTCGCGCCTTTGGTTTCTGCATTTTAAGATCTGTTTGGATTGATCCAAGCGAATTGTCTTGACCTAAAGCTCGAAACTTCTGTAACGGTGGTTCTCGTTCTTTCCTGCTCAAAGCATCAGCAACGCATTTGCTTTCAGGGGGATAACGAATTCGCAATCGTAAGCACCTTAGCAACTTAACCTTCGACGTAGCCTCATGTATTCAACTCTTTTTGATCAAAATATGTTGCAAACTCTTGTGATCGATGAACACCGTACACTTAGTTCGCATATAAATAATGTCTCAGATCTTGAGGAGCGATTACCACTGCCAAAGTTCTAAAATCATGAGTTGTATAGTTCTTCTATGAATCTTCAAACCAAGTCGTTGATGCTGATCTACACGTATTACATACACTTTTTCTCTTATGCCTCAATACAACAACCAAAACCCTTCTTCGAAGCGTCGGCAGTATGCGATGGAATTCTTCACTTCCTTCAGGTAATGCATAGGATTGGTGCACTGCAAAACTTTTGCTTCAAACAGTTTTGAAAAGCTGCTTCTTGTTTATCGCCCCTTCAAACTTGACTTCATTTTGAGTAAGCTTAGTCCATTGGATACATTGGTTTGGCGATCTTTGAAAACCCTTCAATGAATCTTCGATAGTACCCAGCAAGACCTAAAAATTGACGAATCTCCGTTGGTGACTTAGGAGATGTCCAATCTTTGATGGATTCAATCTTGGCTGGATCCACATGAATTCCTTCACTATCAATCACGTGACCAAGGAACTGTACTTTAGGGATCCAAAATTCACATTTGGAAAACTTGGCATACAACTCCTCTTTCTTCAACAACTCCAATATTATCTTCAGATGCTCTTCGTGCTCTTGCTTGCTCTTGGAATAGATCAAAATATCATCAATAAAGACAATTACGAATTTGTCCAGATAAGGTTTGCACACTCGGTTCATGAGGTCCATAAACACAGCAGGTGCGTTTGTCAAACCAAACGGCATAACTTGAAATTCGTAATGGCCATAACGAGTTCTGAAGGCAGTTTTCGGAATGTCTTCTTCTCGAACCCTCAATTGGTGATAACCTGACCTTAGGTCGATTTTCGAGTAAACACTCGACCCTTGGAGCTGATCAAATAGATCATCAATTCTTGGGAGTGGATAACGGTTCTTCACTGTCAGTTTGTTTAATTCCCGATAGTCAATGCACATCCGGAATGATCCATCCTTCTTCTTGACAAACAAGACCGGAGCTCCCCAGGGTGAGGAACTGGGTCTTATAAAGCCTTTGTCGGACAGCTCTTTTAGTTGCTCCGATAACTCTTTCATTTCGGAAGGCGCCAATCGATAAGGTGCCCGTGCTACAGGTGCAGCACCAGGTACCAAATCAATTTGAAACTCCACTTGTCGAGTCGGAGGAAGACCCGGCAAGTCCTTAGGAAATACTTTAGGAAAGTCTTAAACTATTGGCACATCCACAATTCGCTTCTTCCCCGACTTGTCTTCAACCTCCTTTGCAGTGACATGTGCCAAAAAGATAGGAAGTCCTTTTTCCATGTACTTCTGCGTTTTAGTGCATGAAATGATGTTTAATCGTGTCACATTTCCCTGGTTACTTCCATCACCGTGTATGATTAAGGTTTCATTTCCCCAGGGGATGTGAACAATCTTCTCGGCACACACAATGACCGCTTGGTACTTCGCCAACCAATCCATACCGATTATAGCATCAAAACTACCAAGTTCTACAGGCATTAAGTTTATGTTGAATTGGTGGTTTAGGAAGTTTAATGTGCAACCCTTAAGTATAGTGTTTAGCCCAATTATCCTCCCGTCAGCTAGTTCGACATCATAATAGTGATCTAGGGTAGATGGTGTGATGTCAATTTGGGAGCTAAATGCAGTAGACACAAAACTTCGATCGGCACCCGTATCAAACAAGATATAAGCATAACGGTTGTTTAGAAGGAACGTACCCGCAACGACGTTGTCTGGGTTTGCCCCCGCATTTCCAACCACATACACCTTCGCTGGAGCCCTGTCATTCCCAGCTTGATTACCACGGTTGCCTTTGTTGTTCTTCAGTCTTGGACATTCCTTTTTGAAGTGTCCCTGAGCTCCACACTCAAAACAAGTAGGTTTCTGACCCGATCCGGTGCCCTTCTGGTTGTTATTGTTGTTGACATTTCCCGTACCCCTACAGTCACGGGAGATGTGACCGTACTTGTTGCATTTATAGCACTTTGGAGCACACGGACCGTCATGGTGGTAATTGCATTTTGAGCATAGGGGTCTAGATCCCCCATATGGTTTCTTATCACCTGACCCAGCAGTGTATGTCCATCCGTTTTTGCCTTTTTGGTTTTGTTTGATTGTTGTTGTTCTGGTTTTCGGGAAGTTATTTTCTAACTTCCTCTTGTTTTCCAAGCTTGTCTCTTCTGCAAATGGTACAGACTCTCTTGTCCATCAATTCTGTGGCCATTTCAATAGCCTCATGCATGGTCTTTGGCTTCGAAGCCACAATGTTTCCATAGATCATGTCGGGTAATCTACCGACATACCTTTCAATTTTATCTGCCTCCTCAGGGAACATCCTAACACACAGTAGTGCTAGCTCTTGAAAACGTTGGTTGTATTTGACCACATCAGTACCTATTACCTTTAAGTTCCACAACTCAGCCTCTAGCTTCTTCATTTCGTTTCGTGGACAATACTTATCAGTCATCTTCTTCTTCAGGTCCACCCAAGTCATCGAATATGCAACATCATGAGTAACAGTCATAACATGGGTATTCCACCATGTTAGAGCACCTGAAAAAGAGTACAGTAGAAAATTATGAATCTGGTTTTCCCCGAGCACGTTGCTAATCGGAGACAGTCTCCCATTCTTTTCACAACCATTGGGTTAACTCAACCACTCCCTCGGTGCCCTTGAAGTACAGAGGTTTGCACTTCATGAAATCCTGGTAAGTGCACTCTCTAGCAATGCGTTCAGATCCCTTGACACCCGTTCCTGAAGAATGGTCTATCAGAGTCATACCTAGATGCGTCACGGCGGCAAGGCGGCACTGACACCTTGATCAATCATAGCTTGGAGTTGGGCATTAGTGACATTAGTGGTTGTGGTTGCTGTTGGGGCTGGTGTTGTCGTGGCCTGAGTGACCTCGTGTCTTCTTTAGGTGCATTTCTTCATCACAAGAAAATACAATAAACGTTAGATTTCATAAAATCATAACCACGACATGACATATCCATGATAACTAAAGTGAGATCACATCACACAGTGAAATGTACAACTGAATTGTAATTAACAATGATATAACCAAATCGACATTCATTCATCACAAATTCGATTATAAACATGACATAATACCACCATTCCATATATAACTGGAAAACATACATGATTGGTTTGGATACAAAATGATCATATGTTTAGGTTACAAAATAAACATAACAACCTAAAGCCTTACTAGCCGGGATTAAACCCGTAATACTTAGTAGGCTATATACAAAATGACTAGTCATAACAAAGTCTAATCTAAGAACTGCTACCAGCCTCCTCTGGCAGCTCCGGCGGTGCAGGACCCCCAGCGGGTCCCTGCTGTCCCTGTAAGGCAGTAACCTGCCCCTGTAATGTCATCACCTGTCCTTGTAAGGCTGTCACCTGCCCCTGCAGTGTGGTGACTAGTCCCTGAAGTGGAGTCATCTCTCTCTGTAGTGTCTGCATAACAGTCAAGGTCTGAATAATCTGCTGCTGTCGAGTGCGATCCGCAGCTCTCAACTCTCTCATCTCCTCACGCCTCCTGCGGTCTGTCTCTAGCAAATCTGACATCGCTCTCTGTCTCCTAAGATCCGCTGACTGTAGCTCTGTGATCTCTGACATCTGTGCATGAACTGTGGTGCGTAGCGAAATAACCTCTCCATGAGCAAGATCGCTCGCATCCATTGCCCGTCCCCAAGCCTCTCTAGACATCCCAGCCTCGGTCTCTATGAGCTGACGTATATGTGCATGAGTACGTCTATCTCTAAATAACATATTGACCCGACCGGCCAATAACTGTCTCTGTCCCTGCTCGTCATCTAACCTCGTGTAGATCTCATCTGTATCTCGCCTAACCATAGACTCAAACTCTCTCATGTGTGCACCCAACTCTGTATCGGTACTAACTGGAGCTCCCTGTAAGGTCTCAACAATCTCATCCCATGAATCCGTGATCCCATATCCGACATATCTCTCTGGGTCACGTCTGATCTGCCTGTCCATAGTGGCAACAAAGCCGTAATCTGCCCTAAGACCTCCAGCTGGTCTAGCAGCAGCAGCGGCGGAGCTCTCTCCTACCTCATACCTGGGACCCAGAGCGATACCTAATCCCATCCGAGGTGGTAGGTTAACCTCGGGTCTGTCCTCTCTCTGATGGTCAGAGGGTAGTAATAGTGGTGGGAATGAAGTAGGAGCTGATGTAGGCAAGGGTGGTGGTGCATCTGGTCTGGTGGGGGAGAGTATGAAGGGTGGTGGTAATGGTAGTGAATGGGAAGTAGCTGCAGCCTCAGCTCTCATCCGAATCGTGGCAGCTCGATAGCCCAATGAACGAATAGGACTAGGAGGTGGTGCTGTCAATACAGGTGAGGGTGGTGATAGTGGGAAAGGAATCTGGGGTGGTGATGAAGACCATGGAGATAGTGGTGATGCTGGTGGGGAAGATATAGCAAGTCAGAATCAGACCATGCTGGTATGGGTAATGGCTCCGGGATAGTGATCCTAGCTGTCATACGATATGCAGGGTGAGGTGGTGGTGTAGCCGCAGACTCATCAGTCTCAAACGGCTCAGTCTCCTCTGCAGACGGGGCAGTAGCTGGTAAAGCAACAACTACAGGGTAGGCAGGAGCTGAGTGCTCCTCCTCCGCCTCCTCGTCAATCTCAACATCCATCTCATCATCCTCATCCTCCTCATCGGCATCGATGTCCATATCAGCATCCTCATCCTCCTCAATGTCCATCTCATCATCTCCGTCATCTCCTCCGTCAGCAGGATAGTCGATAGGGTCCTCCTCAGGGTCCTCATCGTCATCCTCCTCCGGGTCTGCCTCAGGATCAGACTCCGGAACATAATCAGGTGACAGTGCAATGGGTGAGGCATCCTCAGCATACGGCTGGTCCTCAGCAACGATCTCATCATCAGCCTGCTCCGGACCTGGAACATAATCAGGTGAGGGTGGTGCATGCCCTGGCTCCTCCGGGCCAGGTACATAATCTGGAGAGGGTGGTGCCTGAAGAGCGGCCTCAAAGTATGGGTCCTCTGGCATGTAAGGTAGCTCAAGTAGCTCATGATCATCGGCTCGTGGTGACCCTATATCCGATAAGTCCTCATATGGACTAGACACTGCTGTGTATGTGATCCCCGATTCCTCAGAATCCGACATGACTGTATCTGAAAATCCAAAGATAGCTTATATTAGTATTTCATATAAGACTCTTATAGTAATATACATTTATAATTATAACATGTATATCAAATATGAATGCATCTAGTCCAACCAACTAATGCAACAAGTAGTGTATGCATGAATGTATGCACATATGTATGTCCCGTGTAATCCCCTTGTTATAAAACAACTTTTGAAAACGGTTATAGTCCAGCAAAAACATTTGACCTGGTTCTCTATAACCTTGGCTCTTGATACCAATCTGTAACACCCCCAAATTGGGTCGCAGCGGAATATGGGTCCGGGGCGTGTTACTTCATAGATCAACAACACAAGATATATATAGAACGACTAAAAAGTCGTTTTGAAAACAAAGCAACAACGACACAAAAAGTCTTTTAAAATGATACATTTGATTTCTTAAAAGACTATAATATACAAAAGCATATAGCGTATACTTGTATTCATTGTTAAAAATTACAAAAGTTGACAATACAATTTCCTAAAAGGATGATGCTCGCTTAAATCTTTAAGCGTCGCAAGTTCCCAATGAACCCATGATAGCATCATCTTGAGGCATCCCATGCCCTATTGAACCCCTGAAACATTGCTTAAAACGTCAACAAGAAATGTTTGGTTGAATTCATAGGTTTTATAAAATCATCATATGCAGTGGACCGCAAGAACTATACCCCGTGATAATGCAACACATGCAGGCATCACAAAACCAGAATTACCATATATCACTAAGTCTCATGACGACTGAAGTCTCGACAATCTTCTTCTTGCAATTAAAATATATATATTGCATTTACGACGCCTCCGGATGTTTAACCCAAACATCAAAATTCGTACATGCAATAACGTTCGTTTCCCGGGTGATAAGCTAGTCACCCGAACGGGATGTCGTATGTTATTTTATTTTTTGACATAATTAATTTTTTCTTTTTTTAGGTTTTTTCTTGGTTAGGGAAGTTTTTCGTTTTTTTTGATTTAATATTTTTACATCGTGATATAGCTTTCGTCTTTTTTTTTTTCGAATCTGTTTAGAGAGTTTTTTTCCATCTTTTCTATAATTTTATTTTTGCTGTTTTATGTTAGTTAGATCTTATATATTCTTTTTCTTTGATTGTATTTTTTTTTTTTTTATGTTTGTATTTTTCTTTTCTTTTATAATTGTTTTGTGATTCCTTTTAATTCGCGTTTTTTTTATTTTTTTTTCTCTTTTTTTGTTCGTAGTTTGGTTTTTTTTTGTTTTTTTTTTCTAGTACTGATTCTCCTTTTTTTTCTTTTTTTTTTCATTTTTCTGTTTGCTTATTTTTATTCTTGTTCTTTCTTTAATTTTTTTTTTGTTTTTCTATCTTATATACCCGAATAGATTACTTATTCAATAACATTCTGCCGCTCCACATAATGTAATTTTTCCAATTACATCTATGCAATTGACAGTTCATGACATGGGGCTTAACTGGGTTATCGCAACTTAGGCAACCATGTAATCAATATAAAAGAACTCAGTTGCGTCCTATTTAGATAAAACAAAGGTATGTTTCCATCCACCCCAAAGTTATAAAGTCATTAAAAATCGTAAAAATATGGGTCTATGAACTCACCATGAGTTCTGATATTCCATAAATCGCAGATAAAGCGCACGTAAAAGATCCGAATGCAAACCTAAATTATCATAGGCCGAAAGTACCGAGTACTTTATTCAAAAACGTTGAATATAATCCCTATAGGTTGTTACATCGTACTAGCGTCGAGCTAATCATAATTAAAGAGGTCATGACATGTACGTAGCGCGGATTTAGGACACTTTAAAACGTAAATCAACAACTCAACTCGTCGATAACGCCATCCGAAGAGGCCTCCATTATAAATTTCCCAGTAATAATAGTAAACTTTGATAACCATGAAATATTCTATATAGCTAAATCACCAACAAAGGTTTGTTGGGTAAAATTGTGTTTAATAAGTTAAAAACGTTTATAATTACCGTTTAAGCAAAACTGGCGTAACTTTCCGCGTTTAAACCCTATTCTCGCGTTTTTTAATGCCCATTCTTTTCGTATCAAGACTAGTTTAACATAAATTGAACTTTTTCGAAAATTCGGTACCTACTGGTGAACAGTAAAAATTACTGTTCACACAACACATACCTATATATAATTTTTTATCGATTTACATTGTCGTAAAACCCGTAACGTCGAATTTTATTTCGTTTTTTATAATGCTCCTATTTAAGTGATTCTTTCTTCTTTCGAGAACGTTTCTCGTATTTGAAAGTTCTACATATTTATTATGTTTTACAAAAATATAACTTTTTGTCATGAATAGTCACTTTTATAAAATAGTTTTTAAAAAAGATTATTATCGTAAACTCTCGGCGAAATTCTATGGATGAACAGAGTAGGATCCACTGAGCCTTTGGAGAAGTCTTGGGATATCAGGAAGGAAGACAACATATCATACCACGCGCGTGGAGCTTGTTTCAACCCATAAAGAGCTTTTTTCAGCTTGTACACGTGATTGGGGTTATCTTTATCCACAAATCCATCCGGCTGGCTAACATAAACCTCTTCCCGCAGATTACCATTCAGAAACGCAGTCTTCACATCCATTTGGTAGACGACCATGTTCATATGAGCGGCAAACGCTAGAAAAATCCTTATAGCCTCTAATCTTGCAACCGGAGCAAAAGACTCTTCAAAATCAATGCCTTCTTCTTGACGGTAACCACGAGCCACTAACCGAGCTTTGTTCTTTAGAATACCTCCCAGTTCATCTAGCTTCACTTTGTAGATCCACTTTAAAGTAATAACCATAACTTTATCTGGGCGAGGTACGAGCTCCCATACTCCAAGTCGTTCGAACTCATTGAGCTCTTCTTGCATTGCTTCGATCCAACAGGATTGAGTCAAAGCATCTTTATATGTCTTGGGTTCAACAGCAGTGAGGAAAGCATCGTAGTAACAGAAAAGAGCTTGCTCATGTAACTGCAGCCTTGTGGAAACTGGTCTATCAAGTTCACCGATTATATTCTCAAGTGGATGATCCTTAGTCCATTTGCTATTGTGTTTAGAAACTTGGTGATCGGGAGGCATAATTGTATGAATAATATCCGATGATGAGGATTGATCAGAAGAAACTTCTGGAATTTATATACCAATGTATGGATCATTACCCATATGTGCAAATTGAATATGATGGTTGTCTTCTTCAACATCGTTAGGAATGACGCGAGGCAGAGTTTTGGATGTTGTTTGAGAATTACTTGGTGATGGTGCATCTTGATCAACTGTGGTTGAGGAAGGTGTACTGGTTGAAACAACGGGTTCTGGAGCTACTACTTCATCAATTAGAGCAATGACTTCAGGGGCTGGAAAATCAACACTTGGTGGAGGATTGAATAATTCATCAAACAATGGTTGAAACAGTATATCCCAATCAGTTCTTGAAGGTGGTACAAACGATGTTGAAGGAGGAGGGTTTGGCACGAGTCCTGAACTGATTGTTGCAGGAGTCATTTCATGAAGTGCGGGTCCTGAACTGCTGTGTTCAGAAGCCATCATAGTCAGCTCATCAAAGTCAACGTGAATGGTTTCAATTATTCGTCTGGTACGTCTGTTGTAAATCCGGAATGCTTTCTTCGTGGGTGCATAGCCAATGAAAATACCTATATCGGCCTTCGGTTGTAACTTGCCCAAGTTCTCGCTATCATTCGTTGGGTAGCAGAGTGCACCAAACACATGAAGATACGATAGGTCGGGAGGTTTGTTGTGCAGAAGCTCGTATGGTGTTTTACCGTGTCGAAGGCGTATCATGGAACGATTTTGGGTATAACAGGCTGTAGCAACCGCTTCGGCCCATAGAAATAAAGGAGCTTTTGCATAAATTAACATAGTGCGGGCTGCTTCAATTAGCGTACGATTTCGTCTTTCAACAACACCGTTTTGCTGTGGAGAGCGGGCAACAGATGTTTCATGAGAGATGCCAACCTTCTCATAATATTCACGCAATGTCTGATTAACAAACTCAGTTCCATTATCTGTTCTGATGCGTCGGACGGTTTCCTTAAGTCGTACTTGGATCATCTTCAAAAAATTTTTAGCTTACGCGATTTAAACTTAATTCATGAAATCACAAGCAAATGCGTACAACACTAAAAATAAATAGTACATTTATCGACATCGTCAATGACTTGAAAACACAGGGTGTTATACTTTTAATTTATAAGACTGAAAATACCGAACAATTATATGGAAACACACGGGTAAAGTATAACCCTCGTTTGTAATATAGTATTGAAGGCTAGTCAGGTCGTTCCACAGGAGATTGGCAATTCTAAGATAAAGTCGATAATATCACGAGAAAGGATTATCTTATAGATTGTCACGGTTCTAAAGATAATGGTTTAATTCAGTTAAAAGAGATGATTGGTCAAGGAACAAGAAATATAATAGATAAACTTGAATAGAGGAATGATTCATGGATGTAGTTATAATCGATTTAAGAGTGTTTAGATGCTTAAAAAGATTGTCTATTGTTCATAATGAAAAACCCTTTCGGCCTTTATTTTTAATTATGAAAATGCTTTAAGTGTAATCCGTGTTTGATGATGAGTACTATAAGCTTGCTAAACCAAGTTTGTTAGACATGTGGTTTGGCGTTAAACCTTTTTTACTTGGGTTAATTTTCGTTTCCTTAGCGAATTCTCACAAGGCTAAGGTCTAGTTGTCATAGACAAAGAACTTAGAAATCACCCATTTAATCCAGAGTCTTTCGACCTATATCCGTAATGAATAGTGATCAAACGAAGATTAAAAGATCCAAGTCCAAGAACATCAAGCTCATAATATTCATATCAAAAGTTCATTCAAATAGTCAAGTTTGATCCATTATATCCAAATAGTTCCTAACCAAACATGTTAAACTACTCAACAATCATAATAGCAACACATGTAACAAGTAGAATAGATCCAAAATTCATATTATAAAAAGATTGAAACATGTTTCTTTACCAAATTTCAAGAGCAAAAGATCCAATATAACAATTTCTTCTTAGAACAAAGATATAACTGATGTCTAGCACCTCCAACTTCTGAAATTACGAAACTTTCTTGATCTTCTATCCTGGAAAAGATGAAGATGAAGGTTTTACCCTTCAAATCTTCCTAAGAACTTACTCCAACTCTTGGAAAATGATTGTTGTGAATTGATATTTTTCCTCCAAATTCATGATTCTATTTATAGTGATGATTGGGCAATTCAAGAGTTGCATCATTGATGGCATTTTAGTAACTGGCACAGAAAGTGCGCCGCACTTGGATAAAAGTGCGCCGCACATCCCTAATAAATGATTTACATTAAACACGATGACATGTGCGCCGTACTTGACAATAAAACCGGCGCACTTGTGCCTTTAATATCAATAGTCCCTTTCTAGATCCTTCTTTTGACGATTATTAGTTGTAAATAACCAAATTTCTTGCACGTTAAGTCCTTCCTTCCACTTTTAGTCTTGAAACAATTTTTACATAACAAACGACCAATTCTTGCAATATTTATTGCGTTAGCACATATATTTCTCGCATTTCTAAGGGATATTTTATGTATATTTGAAGCGTTATCAGACATTTGAACCCTTCTAGTTATAAATTTCAAAAAGTTATGATATATACCCCTATGCATGAAAACATTTGCAAATCAAGTCCAAAATTCACAATTTTGATATTTTGGAATCCAAAAGAGTTTTGCAGGTCATGGCTTATTAGAATAAGCTAAAATAAGATTATCTAACGTAAAAAAGGTTTAGAAAAATGATTCATTAGCTAGAAAATCAAAACGGGTCATTTTTAGGATTTTAACCAAAAACGCATGGGTTTGTGGTTCAAGGGATCAAACAAGAGTTTATATAGAATCTAACAAGGCTAATAAAAGTTTTAAAACATATTATGAGCTTATGGAACAAGTTTTTGAGCTTACTTGAGCTAAAATGGGTCGAAATGGGTTGTTTGAGTTCGTACGTCTAGAAACGACTTCAAGGGTTTCTTTTTCTTGATTCTTGGCTTCAATTCTGATCTTGGGGCTTCACTTCTCTTCTAAGACATGGCTAGATCACAACCTTGAGAGTGTTTTGAGTTTAGATGATGAGATATGAACATATGTATGTATGGGTGTATATTTATAGAGTAGGAGAGAATTAGAGGCCAAGTTTGAGTAAAGTAGGGATCAAGTAGAGTGGAGTGGTGGCCAAGGGTAAGATAGGGTGAGTGTTAGGAGCTAGGAGGGTAGCTATGAAAGGTGTAAGGGTGCATGAGGGTTCAGTTATTAAGGGGGTAGCGAGGGGGGAGGGGGTTGAATGCATAGTTAACCAAGTTATTGTAGCCAAACAATAAAGTATGCAAGGAGTAAGTAAGGTGCTTAAAATAAAACCAAGATTACTATTAAGGGTGGTAATAATGTGGAAGGGTGCTAACTTGGTTTAAAATGGGTTAAAAAGAAATAAAGGGGTCTCAGGTTTGGTTTGGTTTTGGGTTAGGGTTTTAGCCATTTATGACGTGATTAGGGTTAGAGAAGGATAATTTAGGGGGGGGGGTGTTTGCTTGGTAACCAAGTTATTGTAGCAAACAAGTAGGCAAGGAGGTGAGTAAGGTGCTTAACCAAGCTACTAGGTAGGGTGGTGAATAAGGTGGAAGGGTGCTAGCTTGGTTTAAAATGGGTTAAAAAGAAATAAAGGGGTGTCGGGTTTGGTTTGGTTTTGGGTTAGGGTTTTAGTATTTAGGACGTGGATTAGGGTTAGGATTAAGGATAATTTAGGGTTTAGGATTAAGGTTTAGTGTTAGGATTAGGGTTTAGGTTTAAGGTTTAGGTTTTAAAATGAAATTAGGGTTTTAAAACTAGTTTAGGGTTTCGGGTTAGGGTTTTAGGTTTTAGGACGTGGATTAGAGTTTAGGATTAGGGTAATTAGGGTTTAAATGTTGTGCATTAGGAGCTTGTAAGTTGTGTTTAAGTGGTGGTAAGAAACTAGAAGAAAAATGGTGGTAAAATGAGCTTATTTGAATCCGTGCTTTATTGATTTGTACATTGAGCTTAAACATGTTGTACCATGGTTTTGGAGGGAAGCATGATTCAAATATTATGCTATGATACTTGTACACATGCCTTGAATACTTGTACATTCATTTTATATGTATACATTACATATAATTAGGGTTTTGATATAAACGTTTAACGGATAAAGTCTGTTTTGATATGACGTTGTAAATGGTATGTTAAATGGATAATGTACTTGGTAAAATGATATTAAGATATAGACTTGACATATTAGGATGTTTACATGATATAAACATAGATATAGATGGCATTGGTAGAGGTTGTGTGAGCTCTTTTACTTTAGAGATGCAAGTTACGTTGCATAATGAGATAAAACAAAAATTTCCCTGTAAAAAGGTGGTATATATAATAGATGGATATTACAGTAAATCTAATTTAATAGATGGATAATTACATTGATGAAAATTACGGGTTGTTATAAATCCTAACATCATAAACATCATCGATTGTAAGTCATTTCATCTATTTTCTTTCTAGTTTGTGTCTAGGGTTCATATTGAACACAAAATCAAAATTGGAGATTTTTCATTTTTCTTTCAATTATGTGCAATTAGAACTATAATAACATAATGTATAACTAATATGATTCCCATAGACATAGGATATGCATAATTGAGTGTGTTTGTCAAATTTTTTGATATGAACAAAAACTCCAATTTCTTTTGAAATTACTCAGGTTAGGAACACCATAAAAATATTTTAATGCATTGTTAATACCCTCTAAAAACATTTTTGCATTCATGCATAATAATCTCATGAACAAAATTTGAAATACATAATTCATATGTATTTTTCGACATGTTTGGATGAGCAAAAATGAATTAAGGAGCGTTTGGGTTTGTTCTAGAGTCGAGTTAACCACAACTCCACATTCGTTGCATATAGGCACACACTAGGCATAAATTCTTACTAATTATACAAGTTCCCAATTATAAAATCCGATATTATTTTCTTTTAGGTGACAATGCCTCGTAAAACTGCTGAAGATCACCAAAACACAAAAAGCTACATTCTGAAAATATCACATGAATACACATCACCCTTAAAAGAGATGCTTAAGAACCTAGAAAGTCGTTGCATTTATGAGGGCCGGGTAGTATTTTTAAATTTTGATGACATGGTCTACGTTAGATCCATGTTTGGTCATATTGGGTTTGAGTATCTACTTGAAATTAATGAACAAATTTGTCCTCGTTTCATGCTCGAGTTCTATAGTCAATACCGTGTCAACTACACTCTCGAGGGTCAAATGTTAATCGAGTTTGTCATCCAAAACCAATTCTTCTCTTACACAATTAAAGAATTCGGTCAAAATTTTAAAATTCCTTTTAGGTGTCAATGATCCTTTACCGACAAGTGATCACTTGACAACTTGCAATATAGTGTCCCTACGAGTGGTCCTTATCAAACTAACCCTCCTTGCCCCGATGAAATCAAAAACTATGAACAGAGGGTCTTGTCACTCGTATCCGTCATGATGTGGTCATTGATGTGGAAGAAAACCAAATTTTAACTCATGAAATCATGTCAATAATGAAATCTTGGGTCGAAATAATTCATGAAAATGTCTTTTGTCTTGGTGGAAACCGGGATCATGTTCTCGCGTGTCTTTGTCATATGCTCTATTGTATCGCTACCTCTACCGATTACAATTGTGCATATTTTATTGCAAAAAGAATGGAGTTTATCACTAAACAACATCGGTTAATTCTACCATACGGTATGTTGTTAACTCAATTGTTTAACTATGTCATGTCCAAGAGTCCTGAGTCATCAAACGATCGTTATGTCTTGTATGATCGTGTCATGTATCCTCTTACTGCTCAACAAGAGCGAATGACTCGAAAGGATTATGGCACAAGAAGAGGTCGCTTCTCTACTTACTCTTCATCCGCCTTCGGTCAACCATCCTCCTCTCATCTCCATGATGATGATAATGATGGAAATAACAAAGGAACCTCGCGTGCAAGCACTCCTTCTCCCAATTGGTTTGTCAATTCATTGACAAATGAGATTCCTCAAGTCTTTTCTAATCCACCAAACATCAACCCAAACATGGAACCTTTCTACACTCGTCAAACCAAAATCCTCAACCGTCAAGTTTAATTACGAGATGAGCAACGTGGTGGAATAATGTCAATCGATAAGGGCATTAAGAACTTATGGAGGAGGAAGAAGAAGTAGCAATTTGGATTTGCTATACAATAATCTATTTTTATTTACTACTTTGTTATATTTGTTGGTACTTACTTTTACTATCTATGCTTTGGTACTTTAACTTATGCTATTTGATAGGATTTTTAGAAGTTAGTTTGGGCATCGTAATTTGCCTTGGATGATCATTCCATTTTATCATCCTAAACTGATTTGCATGCCTTTGACACTCTATGTTATTTATTAACTTTATGATATTATGCATGCTTATTTATTTCATAGTCATATGCCTATAATTGCTTCCCAGATAGTATAGCTAGCCTCTAAATTTGAAAAGCTTAGAAATATTAGATGATTCTTGAGGAAATAGTATTGGCTGCAAAAGAGTAAACTTAGGGTAGTATTTTCTGCACAGGTTTAAAAATCTGGAAAACCTGAGAAAAATATTTGTTTTTTCCAGAGAACGACCCCCATACATATCTGGGACCGCCATCATATTTATAGGACCGCCATCAAGCATCATGAGATTTTTTACTATGTCTCTCCTGATTTTCTGTGCAGTTGACTATCCACTCTATAGCTCAGCTATATTCTTGCATTTTGTTAAACACCTTTTGGAATCAAATAAACACCTTCCTATTCCTTACTTCTTTAATCCACTACCTCCAAAATAAATAGTCATCACCTTCACCATCTTCATGATCTTCACAATCATCTTTTTTACTTCTCTTCTACTTCCATGGCATCCACGCAAGCTTCTTCTTCTAACCCCTCTAAGAAAATCAAACTAACCATTATTCTACCAAGACAACTCTTTGTGGATCTATCTAGTAAAGAAGATGACACTACCACACCTTCTCTCATAACAAAATCCTCCTCTCCATCTCCACCAAATGCACCATCAAAAACTCCATCAACCAAAGATAAATCATCTACCTTTGGCACTACCTCTTTATCATTTGAGTCAAAACCTCAATCTTCACCTCCTTCTTCTAATGACACACCCTCTCCTTAACCATCCAATCCCTTTCTTGATAATATCATGGATGCTCCTCCAAGACCTTCAAACCCAATTCCACTCCAAAGTCATCCTTCTTTAGATATCACTCTTTCCTTGTCACTAATCACTCCTCTTGATCACATCCTTGAAACCCCTTTACCTCCTTCACCACAACCACCACTTCAACCACCTCTCATGTTATCCTATTTATTTCAACTATCATGAATATCATGGATCAACATGTCTTTGTTGTTTTCACAACTGAAATCTCATTTTCTCTCTTAGGGATGAGATGAACTTAATGTTTGCTCACCTTGAGTATCTTCTTACCTCCGCTATTGCCTCACCTTCTCCACCTCATCCTTAAAACATCTTCTATGCTTCTAAATAATGTTTTACCTAACCTTTTGCTCAAAGCCATTATCTATGACTAAAGAATCATCTAGAATTTATGAAGTATTAAAACCATTAGGGTAGTAGTGTTTAATTTTAGTATATCTAAGTATTGTAAGAAATTCATATTATCATGCATAAGTTTACTTTATGTATGAAGTTATCTTGTTATGCATGTATGAATGTTATCTATTATGAATGGATGGTCCTTTATTATTATAGGTGATATGAATGCATTATGTTTTAGATGGATATTTCTTCTTTATCTCCATTATTAGCCTTGAATATATCTGTCGAGATATTGCTACTTAGAAATGTCTCTTGCACTTGTATTTCTAACTCGGTTTTATACTAAATCCTATAAGCTCGATCCCTTGGTGCCCCAAACGAGGAGTATACATCAAGGGGGAGTCTTGGCATCGTCGATTTATTTCTCTCTCTATCTCGACGATTAACCTTTGGATTCGACAAAAGGGGGAGAAATGGATTAAAACTCATTAATAACTTGAAATTTTTATTTTTTATATAAAGTGAGTTTATATTTTGTCATCATCAAAAAGGGAGAGATGGTTAATAAAAATAATGCCTAAAAATATTATTTATATTTTTCGGCTCCTCTACGTTTTGAAGATGACAAAATGTAAAAACATTCTCGATAAAAATAAACGTTTACATGTTATTAATCGTAAACTTTCATTTCGACATAAATCACTTAAGGTATGGATAAACAAATGATTACTGATCAAGAAAATAATTTTTCTTCTTAACCATCACATTTCTACAAAACTATTTTTTTTACAAAATACACAAAATAGTTTTATTAATAAAAATAATGCTTTATTTAAAAATATAAATTTGAATTCAGTTTTTCCCCCAAAACAGAAAACAACATACCTGGATCAACCTTTCCCACAAAAAGATAAAAAAAAGAGCGTCAGTCTAGTGGCGGCCCCCAGGTATATCTGGGACCGCCGGGACCGCCACTAGATGCCGTTGGGATTTCCTGTCTATAAATACTACACTATTCTCAGCAGAAAAACAGACCTCTTTGCACGAATTTTTCAGTTATCTTTCTCTCTCTAAAAACCTTCTTTCTCTCACTAAATCTCTTGATCATTAACATAGTTTAATCTTGTTTTAAGTGATCAAATCTCATCTTCCACCTTCTTCCTTCTTCAAACAAGTGCAAGAGAAGAACACTCGTATTCGCCAAGAAACGAAGTGTTATAGATTAGTGATTTCTCCTATCTTCTTCTAAGATCCAAAACTCTATTTTGATTATCTTGTGTGATTGTGTAAGTCAGATAGTGTGTAAATTCGATAGTGTAAATCTTGTGATTGGTTAGTGTTTGTGAAGTGGTAGATTAGTTCTAGCTAAGATTAAGACTCGACATTTAGCTTAGTGTCGGAAAATAACGTAAGCGAAGTGTAAACAGTTTTCTCCGCCTGAAGGGAGCTTGTTGACATAGTGAAATCTCGAGTCGAATACCCAGGGAGTGGAGTACGGTGAAGAAGAGCTTCGTAGCCGAACCACTATAAATCTTGGTGTCTTGGTTTGATCGTTCTTTCCTTTATCTCTTTATATTGTTTGTGTTTCTCATTTATTGTTTGTACTGTTATTACAAGTAGATAGTCATCTTGATTAGTTCATATTGTTGATTGATTGAATATATACTCGAATCTAACAATTTTAGAAGTAAAATTTTAAAACGCTAATTAACCTGTAAACTATTCAACCCCCCCTTCTAGTTTCCACAGCAAGCTTGATCGTTTTTTGGTCTCTAGCAATTATTTTGATATTTGGAATGACGCCTCAATCCCTATATTGTGTCGCTCCTCTTCGGACCATTACCCTATACTCTTGAAAGTTAGATCTCTAAATTTTAGGCCAAAACCATACCCGGTCTTTGATAAATAGATCGGTGAGGCAAGTTTTAAAGAGGTGGTTACAAGCTTGTGAAATGTTACTATGTCTCTTCTTCCTGCTGATATTGCTCTAAAAAACTAAAGAGGTTTAGATTGGATATAACGGCCTGGACGACCAATAAGATTGTTTCCCGGAACACATTGAAAGATGAGTTATGTCACAAGTTGTTAAAGTGGCATGCGAAGGCTAAGGATGGTCTTATTTATGACTTCGAAGTGGACAAGCGTGAAGAATGGATTATGGACCTAATCATCTTGATCAAATGCATATGGAGGATCTAAAACAAAAGTGTCGCTTGAATGGGCGGTTAAAGAAAATGAAAACAATAGGTTTTTTCATTCCTTACTTAAAGTTAATTACTCCAGGAGCAATATCAAGGGCATTATCTCGAATCGGGTCTGGTTTGTTGATCCTGATGCCATCAAACATGCTGCTTTCAAGCACTTCTTGTGCAGATTTTGCAAAGTTAGGCTTTACATGCTTAGTATCTCTATCAGACGGGTTTTTCCCCTCTTTGTTATGGATACTAATTTTTTAAAGATGCCTATTAATATGGAGGAGGTCAAGGATGCATTTTGGGGATGCGCGAGATCCAAGGCCCCAGAGTCGGAGGGATTCAACTTTAATTTCGTCAAGGCTTGTTGGGATGTCATCAAACAAGATTTCTGGGATTCCATCAAGTATTTTGAGTCCATCAGTAACATCACTAATGGATGTAACCCATCTTTCATTGGGATGTCATCGAGCAAGACTTCTGGAATTCCATCAAGTATTTTGAGTCCACCGGTAACATCACTAATGGATGTAACCCGTCTTTCATTGCTTTGGTTCTAAATAAGTCGACCCTCTTTCCTTTTCGGATTACAAGCCCATTAGTCTTATTGGGTGCGTTTACAAAGTGATCTCGAAAGTCCATGCAAATAGGTTATCGAAGGTTATTGACTCTATTATTACTCCTTACCAATCGGCCTTTATTGCGGGGAGGCAAATCCTTGACGGTTGCCTCATTGTTAATGAAGTTATTCAAATGAAAAACATTGAGAAACACAAACTCCTCCTCTTCAAAGTTGATTTCGAGAAACGTTTGATAGTGTCAATTAGGAGTTTCATATTGATATTATGAGGCAAATGGGTTTTGGACTTAAATGAAGGAGATAGATTACCTCTTGTCTTTCCTCGGCCTTTATCTCGATCCTAATTAATGATTCTCCATCTAAGGAATTCAAACTTGAGATATGCATTCGACATGTATACCCTTTTTCTCCTTTCCTTTTCATTATCGTTGTTGAAGCCCTTCAAGCAACTATTGTGGAAGCTTGTGATAAGAGGCTTTATAAGGAGGTCTTTCTTGCTGAAAATGGTTCCAACCTTTCCCTCATTCAATATACGGATGACACCCTTTTCTTTGGGGAATGGTCGAGGGGAAATGCTTTGGATCTTATTCATATCCTCAAATTCTTTGAATTAGCATTAGACCTTAAGTTAACATCTCAAAAAGTAAAGTTACTGGTGTTGGTGTGCATTGCAACGAGGTTGAGTCTTTGGCATCGTCCCTTGGTTGTTTGCATGAGCCTCTTCTTTTTACTTACCTTGGCCTCTCGGTTGGTAAAAGGTTGAGTTCAATTAGAGTCAGGAATGAGGTTATTGTTTGTTTTTTTAAATAGGCTCTGTTCATGGAAGGCCAAAACCCTTTCTATTGGTGGTAGACTTACCCTTGTTAAATTCGTGCTTGGTAGACTCCCTATATATTGTTTGTCCTTGCTCAACGCCCAATGAGTATCATCAATCTTTTGGAGTCGATTAGAAGATGCTTTTCTGGGGCTCTAAAGATTCTCAAAATAGTATTAGTTGGGTCAAATGGTGTAGTATTCTTCATGATTTAGACAATGGAGTGTTGGGAGTGGGCAACCTTATAGGAAAAATCTTGGTCTTCTAGGCAAATGGAAGTGGTGTTTTCTATGTGAAAAATGCCCTTTGGCCCTTGGTTATTAATGGAGTCTATGTTGATGACGGTGCCTTCTCCTCATCTCCTAATTTCTTTGGGGTTGGAGGAATTTGGTGTGACATTGTAAAATTCATGTCTCATATATGTAACATTGACAACCCCTTTAATAATTATTCCGCCTTAAAAGGTTTGAACGGCATTGACACTTTGTTTTGGAAGGATCCATGGTGTGTGAACAGTATTAAGCTTATGACTTTTTTACAAGACTTTATGCTCTTGAAAATAATAAAGATTGCAAAGTGGCAGATCGTTGTTGCTTCTCCAATGCCATTTCGGGGGAAGGGGGAATTGGTCGTGGCATCTTAACCCTCGTGGTAGGGCTTGTGGCTACCTTGAGGCTTTGGTCGATTTGATTAGCAAAACTTATGTGTCTTCGAATGGGCCTTATAAGTGGGCCTGGACGCGCGATAGTTCAGGTAATTTTAATGTTTAGTCGCTTGTTAAATCCATACAATGCTCCTTTTTGAGTGACTATATCATTAATAATCACTATCAATGAAAATCTTGGATCCTCGTAAAGTTAGCATTTACGTCTAACGGGCTTCTCTTAATCGTTTGCCTACACGTTCCAACCTTTTTCACCTTGGTAACCTTGCCCTCCTGCATGTGCCCGTTTTATGATCTGTAGTTAGAAGATAAGATCATCGTTGTATTAATTGTCCCTGGGTCTTGAAGGTTTTGCGAAAGATGTGGAGTTGGTGGAACATCAATCTTGCGTCTGTGTTCCCTTTGTTTACTGTTTATTATTGCTGCTGGGTTGGTTCGGATTAGCGGGTGCTCTCGGATCAATAAGATCCTCCTGGAGTTTTGTGTTGCACCCTTTGGGCCATTTGGAATTGGAGAAATATGATTGTTAACGCGAATCCTGATTCAATTAACAAAATTCGGGATGACGACATCTTCCCCTCCATCCAACGTATCTCGAATACGTGGATTTTGGCTCGGTGCAAGTCTCTTGATGCAAGTCGGAATATGTGGATTTCTAGCCTTGTTGAGCTGTTACTCTAGCTTGTATTTTTTTGTAGTTTTGGTCTTCTTTTAGGTTACTTTTCTTTTTGGTTTGGTTGCCTGTAGGGGTGTGAATCGGGTCGGGTCGGTCGGGTTTGGGTCACTCGGGTCAGGTCAATTCGGGTCAAGACTAAAAAAAACCATACCCGAACCCGAATCTATTTGAACTCGGGTTACTCGGGTTCAGGTCTATTCGGGTCGGGTCAACTCGGGTTTGGGTCAACTCGGGTTCGGGTCAACTCGGGTTGGGTCAACCCGAATTTGAGTAAAATGATAAAAAAATAATATTTTTGCAAAACTTTTTAATATAAAATCTATAAATTTATATTAAAAAAAAAATCTTTATTCGGGTCAATCGGGTTGACCCGAACCCGAGTTAGCCAAAATATTTCAACCCGATACCCGAACCTATTTAAAACTCGGGTTGACCCGAATTGACCCGAATAAGATTTTTGACCCGTCACTCGAATAGGGTCGAGTCGGGTTCAGGTCGAATCGGCTTTTTTGACACCCCTACTTGCCTGTGGCTTGTAATTTCATTGTACTCTTTGACTCCTCATATGAGCCTTTTGTGTGTTCTTATATACCATTAGCCTTAAAAAAACTTTATACTATGTATATACACTTATTTTAATAAGAAAGTAACCTTGCATGATATATGCGTAATTCTACATGTCATAAATCATAACTACACTCTACACATGTAACGATCAATAAGACTTTACTATGATGCAACCAATGGCGTTGAAGACCATAAGAAAATTTCCGCATATATATGACTCAAGGACCGTTAACACAATGACATGAATGAGCAATGAACTCGGATAACCAACACTAGACCAGTCGATCTTAATATCCAAAGATCTTAAGATTTCCAATAACCAGCTCCGTAACCTATATATTGGTGATTTTAGTGTCATCACTTATATTTTGTGTAATTGTGATCTACTAGAGATCAAGGGCTTAGTCAAGTTAAGTTATAGTCGAGTTAGGAGGTGCGGAGTGTGAAGATCATTTAAGCTCAAGATTGGTTAGATCTTTATATATAGGATTAACAAAAATAACAAAGAATATAGATCCAATTCAGCGGAATATAATGAACACGATTCAATGTTATTTAAACAAGGTTTTATTACTATACGTTTCCACCAAGCCCCAATTCTATATGATCAGTATAGAACGGTTACCACCTGTAACAGGGATCAAAGATCCTTGAGGCTACATACACCAACTAGACGTCTACATTGATCCAGTGTACACACACACATGTTTTTCTGGATACTTAACTACACGACCTAATGTCTCTTTATATAGTAGAGATCATCTAGGTTTACAAATGATAAGAACAAATATAATTAGGAAAAAATAATATCTTCCTAACTCTTATCTTTATCTTCTATATCTTTTATCTTCTTAAGGAGATCTTTTAGAATCTTCAAAATCTTTCAACTTTTGAAGAATTCCAGCTTTGCATTTAAGTCCTTCTTGTTTTATATGTTTTGTCTTATCAACTCAAATATAATTCCCAACAATCTCATTAGATGATCATAGAACAAAACACATATAAAAAGAGCACACAAGTTAAGTTATAGTCGAGTTAGGAGGTGCGGAGTGTGAAGATCATTTAAGCTCAAGATTGGTTAGATCTTTATATATAGGATTAACAAAAATAACAAAGAATATAGATCCAATTCAGCGGAATATAATGAACACAATTCAATGTTATTTAAACAAGGTTTTATTACTATACGTTTCCACCAATCCCCAATTCTATATGATCAGTATAGAACGGTTACCACCTGTAACAGGGATCAAAGATCCTTGAGGCTACATACACCAACTAGACGTCTACATTGATCCAGTGTACACACACACATGTTTTTCTGGATACTTAACTACACGACCTAATGTCTCTTTATATAGTAGAGATCATCTAGGTTTACAAATGATAAGAACAAATATAATTAGGAAAAAATAATATCTTCCTAACTTTTATCTTTATATTCTATATCTTTTATCTTCTTAAGGAGATCTTTTAGAATCTTTAAAATCTTCCATCTTTTGAAGAATTTTAGCTTTGCATTTAAGTCCTTGTTTCATATGTTTTGTCTTATCAACTCAAATATAATTCCCAACAATCTTCCTCTAGTTGATAATGACAAAACCATATAAGCACAAACTTGTAATCAAACAACATTAACTGTTAAACGTAGCAGCACTAATGTTGCTTGGCAGTATTAAGTTCAATAACAGCACTAACAGTTTCAACTGTTCTCTTTGGCAGCACTAATGATAACTGGCAGTATTAACACATAACTTGAACAGTATTAAAAACTTCTACCTCGAACCGAAGAACATATCTTTGTATACTTGTTTTCATCATTGTCAACACAATAACAATAAGCAACACTAAAAAATTGCATTTCAATACCAGCATAAAATGCATTAGAGCACCAACGGTAATAACTACTACCAAATAAGCCAAGCAGTAGTAACTGTTTTATGCTAAGCAGTACTACCATGTAATTGACAGTTAAAGTGGCTCCATCCTTCTTCCTTTTTGTGACACTTTTAGCGTTAGTAAAGCACCAATATTTTACGACCACCCAGCAGTACTTGTCCTCGTGGACAGTAGTAACCACCAACGAGCAGTACAAAACATATAACCACAGTTTAAGGATACTCTTTTTTTAAGTATCCAGATGACACCCTTTAACGACACTTTTTCTATTACTAAACTGTCAATAATTCATCATTCTCATCAACAGCTTAATGATGTCTTATCATATAATCATTTCAAAGAACACTTGAATTAAGTAACAAGAACACAATCAACAAGCCACTGTTGTCACGAACCAATCAAAAACCATTTTAAACAAACATCCGTTATATCGAATTAAGGGTTGCTGAAAAAACCCTACTATCACCAAATTCGACATGATATACCAAACAAAAATGCAGTACCTCTTTTCCTTCATAGATAGCACACCAAAACTACCTGTGTAGAATCCTAGACGAGAGCCACCATGCTTTGATACCAATTGAGAAGACTAAAGGAATTGTTGTAAGCTCAGTTTGTTAAGAACTATAATCAGGATAAAAAATAACAAACACATAGAATGCACATCGGAATAAACATTAAGAACTTTCTCGTATTATTGCCTAACAAGGTTTCATCATCATCTTTATACAATGACTACTACAAGCCCCAATCTTACCTGATCAGTGGTAAGACAGTTATATCAACAGGATCAAACAAATGACCTTGGGGTTAAAACATATGTTAGCATCTACATCTTCCTGTGCGACGTGTAAACCCATACACACACACTTTTTTGCCACACTAAAACTATGTGTCTATGATCTCTTTATATAGAGAGATCATGACTTACAAAGGAAGTTAAAATAAAGATATAAATAAGTAAATCTTTTAAACATTAAGAAATATCTTCTGTTTATCTTTAGTCTACTTAGAAGATCTCCCATAATCTGCAATCAATTGATATCTTTAACCAAATCTTCCATAATTCTTCACCAGCTTGAAGAAATCCAATATCTAGAATTAGTCCTTTTGTTTCATTCTATTATTTATTTTGTCTCATCAAATCAAGAATCCAACAATCTTCCCCCAATTTGCGATGACAAAACAAAAAAATTCGTGTACGAACTTCATCATAAAGCCAAAGCTTCCCCTGAAGTTGAGATGTAATCATCTCCCTGAATGAAACAAAACTTCTCCTTAAGTAGATTTCCTTTGTATCATGCCAAACCAAGGATCTATAAGTTGCAATTGTACCTGTTAAAATCTTCTTCCCCTTTTTGTCATAATCTAATAGGGGACATATGGATATAAGCAACTTTGATTTTGACCACTACAAACCAATATCATACTTCTAGTCCAAGCCTTCTAACTCCTCAAATTACCTACCATTAAGCACAATATGAAAAATGAACTTGAGTAGTAGAAACTCACACTAGCAGTAGTAATAATGACTATCATTAGTAAAAACCTTCACCTCATGTAGCATATAAATGGTTAAACTTTTTAACCATAGCTCCATCCTCCCCTGAAACCCTATATGTTAACACCATCCTCTTGAATCTTTTAAATTATGTAGGCTCTATGGTAAAGATCACTGATGAAGAAAATAAAGTATAACGAACGGATTAGAACAAGAATAACCTAAACTTGAGTCTTATGTCTTGTACTATCCATGAGACTTCCAAACTTTTATAATTAATCTGTAAATAATAAGTAATCGGCAACCTCTTGACAAAATGCTCATCTTCTGGAGACACCAAAACAATGTGATAGCAAAATGTGAGCATTGAGCACCAAAAGAAAAAATCACACACCTTTATCGATTTACAATTCTTCGTCACATCGTTTCTAAGCACGAACAAGTTATCTTAAAAGTGTAACACCCACATTAAGATATGATAAGAACACAAACCTGTAAAACTCCACTTCACCATCGTCAAATAGTGATAAATAACCTTTCTTTTCGTAACAATTCTTCCAAATAAAATCCAGAAATACGAGCCATATTAAACTTTTAAGGGAGTCGAGCTTGTGACTCGGTTAACAAAAACAAGGCGCTTCGTGGGTGGCAACCCATGCTTATCCATTCTATCTTCTTTTTATTTGCTAATAAGTGTTGTGTATTGTGTTGAGGCTCGCCTCTACCATTATCTCGTGTTTTGTGTTTTGTGGTTTTTTGTCCAGGATTGTCCCGGATTTTGAAGCCTCTCGTGCTCACAGTTTTGTCCTTCGATCACAAGAGCTCCAAATCCTAAGCTTCAATTGGGAATCCGATATCCTAATCTTACCGACTAACATTTATCTTAAGCATACTTAATAAACGGCTTAGGATTTATGTAGAAACCCTTCGTAAAACATCGAGGACGATGTTTGTAGGATCGATATTCCTTTATGAAACACTGATATACTGTCAACTATGCGGAATCTAGTTGGCAGTACTTAAGAAGAACACACAATAGTTTCTCAAACGATTTCTATTATAAACCTTTTGAATCTGCCTAAATTGCAGATCCCTAATACAATACTAATAATTCTTAACTCGTGTTTTTCTATATCTCTTAATATCTTCCTAGAGATCCTTTTATAAACATAAGGATAACCTCTAGTAGATGTACAGTCCTTGTATGACATAAACACTAATCAATACTAATCATTAAACTAACTGTTACAAGATAATTACTAACATAACCATTTAAATGATAATCCTTTAAGATTCCTTTATCCACGGCAGTACTTCGATCTTTGACTGGCAGTACCTTGACTTTCTACTTAGCAGTACTTTGACCTTTTGCTTAGCAGTACGTTGACCTTTTGCTTAGCAGTACGTTGACCGATTGACTTGTTTTTCCCAACAATCCTCCCCTAACTTGAATTCTACTTGCTTGACTTCAAGTTTCTTGATAGTTGGTCTTCTTTGTTCAGCATCAGTCTGTCTTGTCATTTAAGCAGTACTTGCCTTCAATCTTTTAAGCTTCATCCTTTGAGCAGTATCTTGTACACAATCTGTTTGAGTATCTTGAAATGAAACCTCTTATCTTGAACATAAACATTTCTTCAAAAATCTTTGTCTTTGCATCAAACAGATTGTTCTTCTCAGCAACATGTCTTCGCAGCAACGCAAATGGTTTTTATGAGCCTTTACCAAGTAGCCATTTACTCTTGGGCTAGTCAGTTCTTTGGTACCTAGAAAAGGTAATAATCCATGGTGAACTGAAAACCACTTCAACACTCAGAACATGAATCATAGTGTGTTGAATACTATATGACTTTTGGTAAGTCATTATAACCATAAACGGATTTGATTAGTCTTTACCTGTAGCCGTTTGCTCAGGACTAGCCAACTCTCAGTAATAAAACATTGGTGAGTTGAGGACCATATAGTTTTGAGCAAACTATTAAAGCTATCAACGGATTTGAGTTCTCTTTACCAAAAAGCCGTTTGCTTTGGAGTAGCCAATAATTCAGTGTAATACCATGGTGTATTGATCACCATACAATTTTTGGTAAATTGTCAACCATCAACAGATTTGAGATGTCTTTACCAAAACTGTTTGATTTGGACTAGTCAATTCTTATGTTTGTAAGACATGGTGAATTGATCCATTTGCTGTGTGGTGGTTAACCAACACGAATCCTTAAAACAGTTTGATGTTCATACATAATTTGTGCCTTAACTTTTTTGCACACTCAAGTCTTCACAATATTTCTAAAACAACTTTTTAACTAACAGTACTTCTCAACAAGGTTAATGTTTGTTTTAACTAGCAGTACTTTAAAAACAAAAGTACTGCTTGTTCACAGTTACAATCTGTTTATCAAAGTAAGATACATATATAAAGAAAATTTTGATAAATCATACCAGTTGTTTAAGAATTGTCACCATCTTCAGTTGTCCACAAGATGAACAGATGTATCAAAGTAATGGCATGTCTCATTTCTCATCTTCATTCCATGCAGATCTAGTTCCTTTCCATCAACTTCTCTTGATAGAGGATATCTCTTTCAGCCAACATGTGAATCATAGTGCCATCTCTATCTCTAGTGTATGCACTCTGAAGATCATGAAACCTCCATCTTATGATTTCCATTCTTCTTGATCCTTCAGAAGTCATCATAACTTGATTCAGCCGTCTCCCAAATAATGTTAGATACCTAGAAGCATCAAACCTAAAGTCGGTTGGAGGAATGTGCTCATTTAATAGATCTCCAACCAACTCGATATAGGTGTATAAATCATGTCTATCTAAGATATGCCGTATCTCCCATAAGGTATCAAAAGCCCTGAAGTTGATTATTTGCTCTATGAATGATGAGATTAACTCTCCATCAGGTGAATCAATAACTTGGGAGCTCTGTAATCAATGGATTCCTTCTAATGACTCTCTATCTTGTGCATTCTTTTCAAAGTCTACAACCTAAGATAGTTTCTAAGCTCATCAATTGTTTCTGTTCTCAACTTAGGCTTCTTTGATGGCTGTTCTTCAGCAATTGTAGCTTTCCTTTTCCTTAAGAGTCTTTTTGCTTCTCTTTCATTCAAATCTCCTTCTTTCTCTTGGAATTCCATTGGAATAAAGTCTTGAAGGTGTCTTTAATAGATGCTTGAACTTTGTCATACAATTCCTTCATCTGTGGATACTTAAGTTTTTGCAAATTTTTGTATCCTTGACCTTTTAAGAAATTCATCATTTGATTTCTTTCTTGAGCAAGAGAAGTAGGTTTCCTCAAAGTAGTCTTTGGCTTTGTTTTCTTCAATTCTTCAACCTCTTGCTTTCTTCTTCTGCACCATTCCCAGGGGCCGCAAAACCAAAGTTATCGCATTAATCCACCAAAAATGCACAGCAATACCAAACATATAACGAACTCCCCGCACACATCATAACAATAAACAAACAAATTGCAACTCCCATTCAGCTTGATTTTTCTGCAACCTCCTCATCATTTTGTAGTTTCAAGGCTCTGATTTGATGAAGAGTTAATTCTTCTTTTAGGTTTCTTCAACCAGTATCCATTTGCCTTTATCTTTAGGATCAGTACCTTGAGTGGCTGTTGAGGTTGAGTTTGTAGGGACCAGGAATGCTCAAACTCTTGTCTAGAAATGGCAACAAGCACTTCAGCAGCTTTAAGTTGTTCTTAGGACTCCATAACTTGAATTGGACAGAGTGGCTTGAAAGGACCTGCTTCATTCTTCAAAATTTAGGGTCCTGGTAGTAATTAGTACCCTGTCTAGCAGTCTTTGAGTTGTCTCCAAATCCAGTTCCTTCTGTTTCTCCACTCTTTACATTAGAAGCTTCATTCTCCTCAATATTAACTTCTTCAGTCTCAATCCCTTTTTCTTTCCAATCAGGAGTAACATGCAGCTTCTTCTATCAACAAATATCATCAAGATAAGGATGTGCTGTTTCCTTCTCTTAAACATTGTGCTCTCAGACAAAGTTATTCAATCCTTATTCCTCCCCCAATTTGACTGAAGACATTTTTCTTATGCTTCCTTTCTTCGTCTCTTTTGCTTCTTAAGGTTTTGATTCTCTACCCAAAAAGCTATGATGCTGGACCACTTGCTGGACGAATTTGGACAGTTTTTTTTTTTTTTCATTTGGAGGCTTCTTGGCTTTGAGCTTGATTATTTGTTTAGCTTGAGAAAGGGTTTGCATTGAAAGTACTGTCAACATGTTCTTTTCCCTTTGCAATAGATATTCTCCTCTTTTCCTCTTCAAAAGCAATCCTTTGATCATCATTATGAGCTTTGGCAAGAGATTCTTGATGCATCAAACTTACAAGCTCATCATGTAAAGCTTGATCTTCAGAGGACAATTTAACTTCTTTTGCAGCAGTACGTTCCTCTGGAGGCATAGGCTGAGTGGTATGAACAATGAATTGCTGGTCATCTAAATCTTCAGCATCATCACAAGTTATTCCTTGTTCTTTTGAATCAGCATAGTTTTCTTTCCTGACAGGAATGTAATTCATGGATGGAGTTAAAAGGTCAAGATCAAACATCCAATCAGGACCTTTTCCCTTTTGATTCTCCTGATTCTCAAGAAAGTTTACATGAAGACAGTCTTGAACCTTTCTTGTGACCCTGTTATAGACTCTAAAACCTTTGCTGTTAGTAGAGTATCCCAACAGATATCCTTCTTCTGACTTGCCATCAAACTTACCCAAATGATCCAGAGTATTAAGTATAGTCAGAGAGCATCCAAAAGGTCTCATGAAACTGATGTTAGGAGATCTTCCCATCAAGATTTCATAAGGAGTCTTCATTTGAGGTTTAGTCACCAACACTCTATTAAGCACATAACAAGCAGTATTGACTGCTTCAGCCCAAAATTGAATAGGTAGAAGGGAGTCTGCTAACATAGTTCTAGCAGCTTCAATAAGAGTCCTATTCTTTCTTTCTGCAACACCATTTTGCTGTGGAGTCCTGGCAATGCTATATTCTCTCTTGATTCCTTTCTTGGCACAAAACTCATTCATAAGTTGATTCTTGAACTCTGTTCCATGATCACACCTGATGGTCTTCACTTTATGTCTTAGCCTGTTTTCCAAACCCACAATCAAATCATGAAGCATATCATATGTTTCATCCTTGTAGGCCAAGAAAAACACCCAACTGAATTTGCTGCAGTCATCAGTGACCACCAAGCAGTACTTTTTCTTGTTTATACTCTCTACTGAAACAGGTCCAAATAAGTCCATGTGGAGCAATTCAAGAGGTTCTCTGACAGTTCTTTCCTCAATCTTCTTGCAAGATGCCCTGTGCTGTTTACCCTTTCTACATGCCACACAAGAGTGATCAAGCTTGAATGTCTTTGAAGGTAAACCCCTAACCAGATTGTCTTTTACCAACTTGTTGATATTTTTGAAGTTGACATGCCCCAGTCTTCTGTGCCATAGGACAGCTTCATCCTCTGTTGCCTTTGCAACCAAACAAGTGATTCCACCAGAGGGAATAATATTCTTTAGATCCAAGCTGTATACATCATTCTTTCTAGGAGCTCTAAGAATTACCAAATCTTCATCAACAAACTTGAACTTTGGAGATAGGATAAGACATTCTTTATCTGTGAAGAGAACATTGTGCTTCTTATCACAGATTTGAGAAACAGATAAGAGATTAAACTTTAGCTCTTCCACATAGAAATTTCTCTAAAATCTAAGCATGATGTCTTAATGGTTCCTTTTCCTGAGATTATTCCACCTTTTGAGTCATTTTCCAAAGGCCACATAACCCACCTTTGAACTCTTTAAAATCAGACTACTTGTCCTTGGTCTCCTGTCATACTTCCAGAGCATCCACTGTCAATGATAGCATAGTCCTTGAGATCTTCTTCTGGATTGCCCTGTACAAACAATTTCAGAGAATTAGACTCTTTTAGGGACCCAAGTCATAACTGACTTGGATACCCCTAATGGAGTTACATACTCAAATTGCTTGAGTGTGTAAGATCCATTACCCCTATTCACAGAATCTAGATAGTTCTCTTTTGGTTTCCATGTTTGTTCTGGACTTATCATTGCACTCTTTTTGACAGTTTGTGGAAGTACTGCTTGAGATCCAACAGTACTTCCTTTCTTTACCCAGATCAATTTAACAACTTTCTTGGGTCTTTGTGGTCTATGAGGAGTCCTTGTTGTAGAAGACCTCGATGATGGTGAGTAACTTGAGATTCTAGGTCTTCTATTATCCATCCTTGGATAGTAACTTCCATCAGTACTTCGTGAAAGTACTGCCTGTGGTACTCTAGATCTAGCAGTACCTTGATATGTCACATTAGCAGTACTTTTTGAAGGTACTGTTTGTGTCATTTTTGGTCTAGCAGTACTTATCAAGTACCCTTCCCTTGTAAGTACCTGCTGATGGAAAAGGATCTCCTTTGGTGAGGGTACCTAGAGTTTCTTGCGAAATTACTATGGTTCACTCTTTGGATGTTGTTCCAAACTGGTCTTGTTTCCCTTGAACCCTGTGTTCCCTTAGTTTTATGAGTTTGGGTGTGTTTGAAGGTTCTTTCATGTAGGTTACAATCCTTAATAAGGTGATTAGGACTGTAACATACAAAACATAATTTACCCCCTTTGTTCCCAAGTCCCTTTGTCCTAGATTCTTGACCAACACTGTTTTGACTATTTGGTGACCTGTTTTCAAAAGATGTTTCACTATTCTCTGAGTTAAAGGCAGTTTCCTTTTGACTTTCTGAAACATCAGTCTCTTCATCATCACTATCAAAAAACCCCAACCCAATCTTCAATTATGACTTTATTTCTATCAATTGCTGATTGACTAGATTTTGTTTTCTCTTGATTAACAACTTTATTCCTAATGGCTAGTTCATCTATCCCTGTAAAGGAGACATTTGCCCTAGGTGGAATAATTGTACCTGTAGGTGGAGGTACTGCTTTGTATGCCTTTTCTCTTTTGAAATTTTCATACGTAGAATCAGACAAAGTTTCATCCCCAGATGAAATGTCACTTTCCATACTATTACTAGACTCAATCCCAAACCCTATACATGACTTATCAGACACATATCTTTGTTTGTTTAGGACTTCGTTTTGAAGTACTGAAGCATTTGACCATTTTTCAAGTTTTACTTTGAAAATTCCATCTCGTTCTTTTAAGGCTTGATCTAATTCCTTTTGTTTTTCTTCTAGTTTCAAATCTCTTATCTTTAAGTCATATTCCATTTGTTCATACTTATCACCCCATGCATATTCATTCTTTTCATGTGTTTTAAGCATGACCTCTAATGACTCTAAGCTCATTTGATATCCTAGAATTTCAGTCCTAGCTCTTTGAAAATTATCTCTTTCTTTTTGATAGTTTTCAAATAAGCAAAACAGTTTATAAGATCTTTATTACATTTGGAACAGTAAGGTACCTCTGAGTTTGTGCAATCAAAGCTAAGATAATTGGTGCTTTCATCAGCTTGTTGCCTCCAGTCTAAATATCATCAAGTCCATCTTGTCCAAAGTGCATGTGCTCTGCATCAAACTCTATGCTCCAATCATCTTGTTCAAATCCGTCTAAGTGCCATCATAGCATTTGTCACGGTTCAGCATCAAATTCCTTGGTCCAATCAATATCTTCATTGTTGTCTGTTGCCACCAAGGCTTTTGAGTTTGAATCTTCAATAGCCACAATCCTCTTTTCATTACGACCATTTGCTCTGCTTTCCTGGTATTTAGCAAATCTACACTCTCTAGCAAAATGACCTAACTTTTGACAGTTAAAGCATTCAATTTTTGACTTATCAAAAGTAATCCCATTCTTTGGCTTGAGGTCAATGGATCTTCCTGTCTTCCTCATAAACTTCCTTATCCTTGCTGTTATCATAGCCACTTGCCATCGAATGTCAATTTCTTCCATAGCATCTTCATATTTTGCCAAGCAGATCTTCATCTCATGAGTTGTGGGCATAGAAGCTTGTTGAGCAAAGAAGGACATATGATTAATCTGAGTGAGAAAACACAGTTGGGAGCAGTTGGCACCTTGCTCGAGTTAGCTTGTGTATATCCTTTTGGGATATGTGCTGGTTCAGCAGTACTTTGTTTCAAAGTACTGCCTTTGACTTCTGTGGACAGAAAAGCAATGTTTTGAGAGTTTGAATTTGAGACACCCTTCAATTCATGCTCATACACCTTTAAGTTGTTGTAGAGATCATCAAAGTCTAACTCGTCTAATCCAGGTTGTCCCCGAATCATGGTAGCCACTACATGCCACACAGATGGTAGGCTTCTTAGAAACTTCAAATTTGCATCTTCAATGGACACCGTAGCATCATGTAATTCAAGCATGCTAAGAATATGCTGAAACCTTTCGTATGCTGAATCTAGTTCTTCCCTAGATCCAATAGTAAATGTCTCAAATTGTTGTTTCAACAGATTCTTTTGCATCTTCTTTGATGCTTCGTTTCCTCCAAATCTTGCTTTTATGGCTTTCCATAAAGATCTTGCATCTACAGCATCATGAAAACTGAGAAGATGTCTATCAGGTATGGCAGAAAGCAGTATATTAAGGGCTTTCTCATTGTTTCTTCTTGCGTTTGCAGCAAGTGAAGTCTTTGGTGCAGACACTGAGGGAGATGCAGGATCAGTTGTGGTTTGGTTTCCATTGGTGATTATGTCCCATAGTATGTGATCAGTGATAGCGATATACTGTCGCATCTTCATGGACCATAGGTCATATTCACCTTTCTTGATTATAGGGATTCTAAGTGCAGTAACGGACGAGGTGGGAGGGATAGGTTCTGTTTCAGACATCTTTTATGAGTTTAGAAAGATTTCGATTGATTAAAAGTTCTTCTAGATCAGAGTCTCTTCACAAGCTCTGATACCACTTGTAGGATCGATATTCCTTAATGAAACACTGATATACTGTCAACTATGCGGAATCTAGTTGGCAGTACTTAAGAAGAACACACAATAGTTTCTCAAACGATTTCTATTATAAACCTTTTGAATCTGCCTAAATTGCAGATCCCTAATACAATACTAATAATTCTTAACTCGTGTTTTTCTATGTTTGTTCTATATTCTAATATCTTCCTAGAGATCCTTTTATAAACATAAGGATAACCTCTAGTAGATGTACAGTCCTTGTATGACATAAACACTAATCAATACTAATCATTAAACTAACTGTTACAAGATAATTACTAACATAACCATTTAAATAATAATCCTTTAAGATTCCTTTATCCACGGCAGTACTTCGATCTTTGACTAGCAGTACCTTGACTTTTTACTTAGCAGTACTTTGACCTTTTGCTTAGCAGTACGTTGACCTTTTGCTTACCAGTACTTTGACCGATTGACTTGATTTTCCCAACAGGGATTTTGTGCTAAATCACTCAGAGAATTAGCACAATGTCACATCAAAGGAATGCCACGCTGGCAATCCTTAATTGTGCACAAATTGATCCAACGTCCCACAACATAGATCAAATGATTAAAGGAAATGGAAGGCAGAGATTGGATGAAAGGGGAATGAGCTCAAGAGGCTAGAAGGATCCTTGGCAGGCTATAAATAGCCCTCACCTTCACACACATTCACTATCGAGGAGTAGGAGTAGCTTAATCGTTTTAGCTTAATTTTATGTAATCTCTTTTTAAATCATGTAATCAAATTTTCTAGTTAATGAAATCAAAGAACTATAAAGAATGCTAAAACTCAAGCATGTTGGGATTGAATCAATGCAAGGGAGCTGAATGAATTTTCAATAGTATTAAAGTCCTGGGAACTCATTCCTCATCCCAGAAAAAAGTGATCGTTATTACTTTAAAATGGATCTACAAGGTGAAACTTGATAAATTAGGAGGAATTCTAAAGAACAAGGATCATTTGGTTGCTCGTGGTTACCGTCAAGAAGAGAGAATTGATTTTGAGGAATCTTTTGCACTAGTGCTATACTTGATGCTATTCGAATTTTCCTTGCCTATAGCTGCTCAACGATGAATAATATTGGTCTACCAAATGGAATGTTAAAGACTGTCATTCTGCGCGAAGAGTGTTTTAAGTAGCCAACCGACGTGGGTTGGTATTTTGTGGATCAAGACAATCTGAAATCATGTGATAATATAGGAAGCTCCTCTATGGGTTGAAACAAGCTCCTCGCGTGTGGTACGATCTATTGTCGAAGTTTCTACTCTCTTTGGAATTCTCTAAGGGAACCATGGATCCTACATTGTTCATCAGAAGACAAGGCAAAGATATTCTCTTGGTACAAATATATGTTGATGATATAATCTTTGCGTCTACTACACCTGAACTATGTGACCAATTTTCAAAAATAATATGTTCAAAATTTAAGATGTCAATGATGGGTAAAATATCATTTTTTCTAGGACTACAGATTTCGCAATGTCCTAGAGGCATCTTTATGAACCAAGTCTAAATATGCTCTAGAATCTTTGAAAAGATATGGTATAGAATCTTGTAACCCCATAGATACTCCCATGGTGGAGAAATCTAAACTGGATGAAGATACACAAGGGAAGCCGTTAACCCTACACACTATCATGGAATGGTGGGCACCCTTATGTATCTCACAGCCAGTAGACTAGACCTTACATTTGTTGTATGCATGTGTGCCCGGTATTAGGAAAAGCCTACCAAAAAGCACTTACATGCTATAAATAGAATCTTTAAATACCTAAGAGGAACCTTTAATAGAGGACTCTGGTATCCAAAGGATTCTTCTATTGCTCTAACAGCTTATGCAGACGCTGATCATACGGGTTGCCAAGATACTAGACGAAGTACTTCTGGATGTATGCAATTATTGTGAGACAGACTTGTTAGCTGGTCATCAAAAAGGCAAAAAAGCGCTGCAATATCCAGTACGAAAGCTGAATATATAGCCTTGTCTGGCTGTTGTGCTCAAGTCCATAGGAAGAATCGCAGCTTACCGACTTGGCCTTGGATTCAAAAAGTTCAATATACTGTGATAACAAAGCGATGTTGCTTATTGCTGCAACAATGTTCAACATTCTCAATCAAAACATATTGACATCAGATTCCACTTCATAAAGGAGCAAGTTGAGAACGGAGTAGTAGAGCTTTACTTTGTCAATATGGAGTATCACTTAGCGAACATCTTCACTAAAGCCCTTGGCAGAGAAATAATGGAATTTCTTATCAACAAGCTGGGAATGCGAAGTTTTACGCCGGAGACTCTGAAACTACTGGCAGATGAAGCTGAAGAATAGTGGTGGTACCTATTCAAATATCCTGTATATAATATGTATATATATTAAAAACCATAAAAACCAAAAAGATATTTATTTATTTATTTATTTTTAAAACATTTATAAAAACAAAATACAAAAATATAAAATATATAAAATCAAAGAAAAAAATTAAAAAATAAGAAAAATATAAAAAGAGGTAATAATGGCATGTCTTCTGAAAATCGATAACATTTCGAGCAGAAGTTTCAAATGTTTTCAAAACATGCCAAATGGCTTGCTATTATTTCAGATAGCAACCCGGTTCTCATCTTAAAAGCAAGTATTTCAAAAAGAAAACTTGACCTCTCAACGTGAATTTATTCTCGGTCATGGTCTACTTTATGACCATGCAAAGGCTTGTGATTAATTTTCATCACAACCCGTGCTTGCTATATTACCATAGGTATACGTGTCAGTGTATTTATTTGTCAAAATAAGAGAAATCTTATTTTTATTGGTAAAAAGTTGTCTTTACAATGAATTAGTGTTTTCAGTAATCACAAAAATAATTTTCAAAGATAATTTGACCACCCAAACAATGACTACATCTCTTTAAATAGAAAATGGGTCATTGTTTGAGGGGGAGCAATTTTCATCAAATAATCTTTTAAAACGGTCTTTCAAATTAAGTCACGAAATAAACGTAATAAAGGTTTATTAATAATGATGGATCACAATTTAAGGGGAGTTAATGGATTTTAACTACACAAGCTTTAGGTGTCATTTGTTTTAAACTTTAGAGACTTATTTGAAATATGAGACCTAGTGAGTATAGGCTTTAAACGACATTCGATCAATATTGCCAACAGTTGTAAAAGACTTAGGATTGTTTGGAAATAATCAACTACTTTTAATAGCCTTGAAGTTGATTCTCATGGGATAGATCTAAGCTTAGTTATACCTCAAACACGATCTCAAGTATGTGTGCATACAAGGTTTTGCTGATTCTGAGGTGTCGAAACTAGCAAGGGGGAGGAGTAGATGTATACTTGATAGAGTCCATGGCCATCTTTTGAATCCACCTTCTCTAAATTTTAGGCCTTTCTTTGTTTCTTTCGGGTGCACTATTTTAATAACCTGGTGGAAGAGTCATCTTGTCATTAGTCAATATGCATCATTTGAGTCCCCAGGGGGAAGTGTGGGGAGTATAATTATTTAAAACGTGAAAAGAGCTCTGTCTGATTCAATTAATGTTTTACCTAACCGGTCAATCTCTAAGCTTATTCTTAAAATGAGTAGAAATATTTGATAAAAGAGGTACACATAGGGATTTAATTGTCTACATCCGGGACTTAGTTGACTTTGGTGTTTCAATTTATATCATAACTATCCTGAAGAGAGAAACGCGCTCATCCGAAACTTAATTGACTTTGGTGTTGCAGTATCAATTTCTTGAAAGGGTTAAGTGTGTACTTCGGATATCTGGGCTTTATACATTAAGACTGCTTGATGTGGCATGCAAGAAAGTTTTGAATCTACTCAAGAAAGGATTGCTGATTTAGGGGGAAGCTTTGGAAAAGTTCGTTGGTGGAAAATTGTACGAAGGTGACCTACGGCTGCAACAAAAGAACCATATGATTCTATCATATGATGTTCTCATCAATTAGGACAAACCTCGTACATAATAATCATGTGATTGTATGTAGTGTAGACTTTATGGTGATAATAAGGAGTGCTCGAGTATAAAACTTTCAAGAATTTCTTAGTAAATTCAAAAATTTCAAATTATTGTACTCAGTACTATCTTTTATACACTTAAATATTAAGGGGGAGCATTAAAATATTCCTGTTAGATATTGTGTAAACATTTTGTCCCCGAACGTTTAATCAATTGATATCCAAAATATTAAGGGATTAATATTTTGGATAAGGGGAGAAAATGTGATTAAACTGAATCTAACTTGTATTGAAATGTGATCATATAAATTAGACTCAATGCACTCTACACTTAGCATGTACTACGATTACGATGCACATGTTAAGGGGGAGCTTTTTAGTGATGATGAAAAACTCTCAAAGTGTAAATCTTTTGATGTTTATATCAAACACTTTGATTTAATTTTTTCAATGATTTTGGTTTTGATTGTGATGGAATACCCTAAAGACAGACCATGTACTTAAATTTATGGAGTTATAAGGTGGTTAAGCATAGGTATTCAAATCCCATGATCCAACCAGAACCGAAGGGATCTACCTAAGGATATCCACTAGTTAGTGTAAAAGTCCTTAGGTATGATACAAAAGGAGAAAAAGTGAGAATCAGGAATAATGCCGACTGAGACGGAGCTAACACTGGAACAAACCCAACAAGGTCTTAGTTATGAAGTCTCGGTAAGCATTGAAGGGCTTGAAGAATGAAAAAGAAATGTAAGGGATAAATGGTGGTAAAGAAAGAAGCCCTCTCATACTTTAGGCAGAAATCGGGGTCAATACTTTATCTGTCGAAACTAAGGTGTTGTCTGATATTGAAGATTGTCATGGACCCAGTGACGCTATGCACAACCCTCCCTAGCCACTCAAGGTCTCTCAACAGACTCTTGTTTCATTTCTCACGGAGATTACACGCATTTCTATCACTTTCTCACTACCGACGTTAGGTGATATTAAAATGGTGGAAGTTTCGCTCCCAGCCTCCGATCACTAAAAACAAAGTGCACTATTGAGTCTAGAGCCAAAAGAGATCATCCATAAATCTCATTAGGACACTTATCCAACAATAGCTGGTTTCTCACACACTGTGAAAACTAGTAATATCATTAGAGGTTTCGCATTTTCCTTGTGATATTTCCGAAACATCAGAAGTTGTTATTAAGTATTCAACCAATGACGATGAAATTCTTGAGCCAACGCAAACAAGCTCATGGTAGGTGACTTGTGCGATTCTATAATGAATCAAACTTGTGACAACTCAAAAGAAATAATGGTGCGATTCTATAAGAATCAAACTTGTTCCAGGATTTAAATTGACGATTGATGATGAACTTTTGAAATGATTAACACTCTCGATGTGTCACAAAACCACTTTAGCACGTGACACATGGATTGATTTTCAAATCAATTTTTCTATTTCAATCGGTGAAACAGTAACTCACTGGTTCACTCTTATCGCATTGTTTGCTTTGAGACGTTCCGATAATGAGAACATGTTGAGTTTGATGAATCTAATACATATGTGTTAGAAAGAGTCTATACCTCAGCTGGAAATCATGTTAAGGAGATTCTTCTTAAATTGAATCTACCTGATCACAGGTCGATCCTCACAGATTCGAAGGTTACTCCAACCAAACACGGGCGGACATGGAGGTACCTGATTCCAGCTGACTCACAGATTCATAGCCACATGCTCATACCCGACCGATAAATATAAAGACATCATGAAAGCTGAAGTACATGTTTCAAGACTTCCGCTACTCTAATACCGTACATCTTTCTTGAAGTGACGAAGTATTAAAGTTAAAGAATTTCAAAGAAGTTTCTGTCACTCTAATACCGAACGTCTTTCTCGAAGTGATGAAGTGTTAAAGAATTTTAAGAAAGATGCAGCATTAAAGCTTTTCAAGTCGACAAATCAAGAAAGGTATGAGCATGTCGGTCCAATAGTCACAAGTTCACAAGATGGCAAAGTTTATAGATGGCGAAACAAGATTATGCTTGGTTGATGATCTCAAGGTGCTCAAGAACACATTTTCACATACAAGTCAAGATAAAGGAACAAGCTTAAGCCTAAAGTCCATGATCACTACATCAATTCACAAGTCAATGATTAAAGTTAAAGACTACGAGCTCAAGACAAAAGTTAAAGCATAGTATAAATTGGAGTGACCTCCCTTAGGGGGAGATTGTTAGAAACACAAAAAGTATCGGCCACTTCCAATTATAGTTAGTCAAAACCCATAGTTAGTCAAATGTAATGTTATTAATCTAATTGGGCCAAAGTTAGGAAAAGCCCATGTAAAGCCTATCCATGGGCCGTCTAAAAGGGTATTTATACACCTTTCCATGCCATGAAGAGGTGGTTGGTTGTTCATTCTTTCACACACTTATGCATTTCATTTCTATGTTTACTTTCTCTCTCTAAGTGTTCATCCAGCCATCTCGCTCACTAAAACAACCTCTCTTCCTCTTTCCATGTATGTTATTTGATTAGTCTTCACTACATGGCAGCACACACCGAAAGAATGGAAAGATTTGAGAACACCATCTTCAAGCAACGCGAGGAAATCAACGGTAGGATGACTAAAATGATAGGACTTCTCAAAAAACTCACGACCATCAGACCCCCGAGAAAGTATTAATAAGAGAAGAAGCCAAATTCCCCATCACCAAGAACGTAAATTCTATCTCTCTAGCAAAAGGAGAAGAAGAGAAGAGTAACAAGAGGAAGGTAACACCCGACAACACTGAAAAACCTACCGAGACAGGAATGAAAATACCGGTAAAGGAGGTCGAGACAAAGGATGAAGCTAAAAATAGGGCCATAAACGAATCAATCAAAACACCTGAGAGCGAGGAAGTATTTGAAGCACCCGATTCTTAACCTGTAGCGTATTACCTAAAGCATAAGATAAATGAAAAGCTTATCAATGGACTATTTAACAATAACAGATTCAATAACTCTCTTTCAGGAACCCGGGTTGGAAAGAAAAAGAAGAAAGCATATAATGTATTACCTAGGGGGCCTGTTTACAAAGCGATTCTCAAGAAGAAAATAAAAAAGAAGGAGGACATCGGAGGAAACTTTGAAATACCTTGCAGCATAGGAGGCCTTAAGCATGTAAATGCCCTCGTCGATCAAGGGTCCGATGTAAACATCATGCCTTACCCCACCTATATGAAACTCACTGACGAGAGACCTGCCGAGACTGACATTAGACTCTCATTAGCTAGCCACTCATATATCTATCCCTTAGGAATAGCTGAAGACGTGTTAGTAGAGGTTGCCGAGCATATATACCCCGCGGACTTCGTAATTATTGACATTAAGGAAAATGAAAAAAGGCCTTTCATTCTTGGAATGCCATTCCTAACAATGGCAAAGGCCTCAATTAAGTTTGACACAGGCACCATAACTCTAAGGTCAGGAAAAAGTAAGATAAGTTTCTATAGGATACCTGAACCCCTCTTTCATGTCGAAAAAGGAATCAAGAACGCCATAGAACCCATAGCTCCCACTATGACTGTGAATAGGCTAGTCCTAGAATGGGAAGAAAGGATAAGACTTCATCAAGAAAAGGAGACGGAATTTAATCAATGGAGAAGCAAGAATTTTAAAGATGAACGCCCTGCTCTTACAGAAGAAAAAGAAGAAGGAGTGAAAGGTGAAAGAGAAGACACGTAAGAACGTATGACTTCGAGTCTAGCTACAAGACTCGTTAATAAAGAAAATTGCTTCTTTGGAGGCAACCCAATTTACCTTTCCCGCAGATTAGGAGTGTCTCGTGTGTTTTAATTCTTTATAGTTTGTTTTATTATGTTTGAACTATCTTGTAATCATTCTTTGTTTGTCTTTAACTTCGTCTTAATTTCAATCAAAGGTATTTTGCAACAATAAGTGTAGGGGAATTTATCTGGCTTTTGAGCCAAGTTCAAGCATGTTTAATAAATTGTTTAGATTAATTTGCGTCATATGATTGAATTGTGAAATCTCAGGTTTTATGCAGCTATTTGTAAAGGAATTAACTTATGGAATCAAGTGCAGGAAATTTTTCATCAAAAACAAAAATTTCATTTTCACCGAACGTGGAGACGGCGTCATGATTAAAACGCGACGCCGTCACCACGACACCTGTGACTGGGTCACACCAACCCCTACTGCGTCAAACGCCCAGGTCCAGAAAACTTAAATTTTTTAATTATTTTTGTAAATAAAACTTGTACAACATTTAAAATATGTAACATTCTTTTATAAACCTGCATAAAACCACGAATCTAACAATTCTCTCATCATATCTTTACTGTTTTATCGAGTCGAACCCTAAATTCACATTGTATATTTGGTAAAACGCACATTTTATGCTTGGTATAGTTGTCTTTGTCTTTGATTACAGGTTATATTTGATGAGAAGAAGCTTGGAAGTTCTTAGGAAGCTCCATTAGACGATTCTTGGATGACGATTTAACCAGTTATTGCATGTATCTTCTCTATTATTGAGCAAACCAGGGGAGTACTAGTTTCTTTTCCTTGTTTTCTTTTCCCTTTATCTGTTTTTACGGGTACTTCTAGAGAACATTGGGGACAATGTTCAAAATAAGTGTAGGGGGAAATAAGCCTTAGAAACTATTCTTTCATTTGTCATTTGCTTTGTCCTTAAAATGATGGGTAATATATCAAAACATAACATAAGAGGTGATTTTTACCCAAATTTAAATTTTTTTATTACGACACCATTACCGTCAAACCCGAGTATTAATTTGCGTATCATGGATAGGATTTTATACGACTAGCACAATAACCATCAGAGGAAATTTCCACCCCAAAATGTGTAGAGTTCGCCCTTGATCGTAGGAATTCAGGTTCACCATCGTTGGTAATCCAAGATGATTTTATCTTTACCCGGTTCGAGTTAAGGTTGAGCTGCAGGCGTGCATGTCTATTCCGTCGTTACGGCCATGTATGCATTGCCTTGTCGCCTTTTCTGGAATGTCTGGTGTTAGTAAAATCATATGAGTGTACCGGTAGTATATTAAATTCTAGAACTTGTTTTTGTGATGCATTCCGAGACCGCATAGTAAGTATTAGGATTTGCTTGATAAGAGGCATTAGGATTAACCCTTGTTTTAAACCTGTAATTGTTATGATGGTCACCTCGATCATATAACTATCCCACACCCTTGCCATGCACTCATTTTTAGTGCAGGATACCCCTAGTACAACCCTCCGAGCCTATCCTTTTTCACGGTTCTTGTAATTTTCTGGTTAATCCGGACTATTAATGAAGAGCATTGTCACCCTTAAACCAATCGTTACACCCAAAAAGCCTTAGCCTACCTTATATGTACTCATCTTTAGTACATTATTGTGATAACCCAAGTTAATTATTTGAGTACACGGTTGCTAAGTCCTTATCCTTGTAAATACAGTTTTGGGACGATTGGGATTCATGGTAGTATTTATTTCACGGAAGAATGGGGAAGAAAAGTTAAGTCAATACCCCCATATGTTTGTCAAATGATCTCCATGTTATTTTGATCCACCTCAATACGGGTCATTAGTTAGATTGTAAATTTCGAGCAAGTAAAAGCTCAAGTGTAGGGGTACGTATTATAAACCCCATGTGATGTATTATGTTATTCAAAAAAAAGAGAAAAGAAAAAGAAAGAGATTGATGTAGAGTTGTGTAGAGTTTGTAGATCTTTGTTTGAGTCTTGGCTTAGCAACCAACCCAAAGTGTATTCGTGTAAATAATTAGCTAACCCTTCCACTCCAAATTCACCCAAAGCCACCCAAATGTATCCCACCTGTTTTCGTTTCCATTATATGTTATCTTACACCTACACCCCACAACCCTTTATAAAATACCTCTTAGATAGTAATGAATAATACTTGCACCTAGCGGTGGAGGTTTGATCCTTTACCAAGCTTATGGTAATTTATATGCTATGACAGGTAATGAGTGTTGATTTTCCGTTTCCCCCATATGTTATAATTTATTATACAACCGAGTAAAAGAGAGAATCCCAAACACTTATGTGAGGTGCTAGTGTATATTTTCCGTGCTTTTAATTACGAGGTCTAGAAGGTTGTGTTGTAGAATATTTTTAAAGAGTAGGTAAAATGACCCCTCATATTGTTATTGTCTAGATAGAAAAGCCCATTTGCTTGAGGACAAGCAAATCCCAAGTGTAGGGGTATTTGATGAGGTGTTATTTTATACACTTTTTTGGGGTCGTTTAACCCCCAAAATCATGTGTTTATGCCCAAAATAGGTACTTAATCGTTCCTTTTCAGGTATTTCTCATTTGGAAGACATTTGGAAGATTTACACGTGACTTGGGCTCATTTGGAGAAGAAACAGACAAGATTACGGACCAACGCCAAGACTCTTGAAGATTTGTGCTCACAGAGCCTGGAGACGGCGTCACAAGCTATACACGACGCCGTCACAACCCATAAAGTGACGGTGTCACAACATTTTGAGACGGCGTCAGCCCGCACCGACTCACACACAGATCTAGAAGATTCTACTTACGACGGTGTCACGACTAAAACGCGACGCCGTCGCGTCATTTTTCTTATATATACAAACCTGAATTTAGGGTTTTGAGTGTGTAACTTTAGAATAAAAAGAGGGTACGAACCCTAGTTCGTTTAGCAGCTGTAGGAGACAATTTTAGGGCCTAAAAACCCTATTGTACTTCTTCTAATTCATGTTTTAATCAAGTAAGGTTTACTTAATCATTCAATATGTCTATGTGTTGTGTGATTATTTATTGTTCTTGCTTAATCTTTAACATGCTTGGCTAAACCTATTATTGTGTTTGTTTATGATTGTATGAAACCTAGAATGTAGATCTTAGTGATGTTGCTTCTTGTGATGGATGTGCATGTTAGGTCTTAGAAAACCAGCTTTTGTCTGTATCGCTGTTGATATGTCTAGGAAAACATGATTGTGTAGAAAGGATACCATCGGGTAACAGTCTTCATACTACCTTGCCCCCTAATATAGTTGATCCACTCTTAATATATTTCACATGCACTTAGTGTACTCTTAGGGGCCTTGTAATAGTCTTCATACTACCTTACAGGTGCGTTGCTCTAACGGGATACTAAGTAGACGGCGGGTTCGTGTAATTCGTTCATGACTTAGGAAATAGTTACATAGATCATCACAAGTGTGACAAGGCAACAACACTAGGAGAAGCAATCTAGGGAGTAATACATGATTAAATGAACACAATCTTTTATCTTATTGTTATCACCAGTAGCGTAGTTGTTATTTAGTTTAAATAGCTAAAACCAAACCTCCCTCCAATTATATGATTTTACTGCTTTCCATAAAATACAAAAATAATCTTCCCTCAATCCTTAGAATTCTGTTAGACCGTGATCAAGCCTTCCCAACCTATTCCTCGAGTGAACGATAAACAACCCCGAGTCTTGCCTATACTACACTACAACGATTAGGTGCACTGCCTAGGGAGTTGTAAAACTTCTCGTGTAGAAGTCCTACGACGACCGCACATCAGTGAAATTACACTGAGTTTCGTAGTTAGCATATGAAAAAAAACAAAAAAAATAGAAAAATCACAACAAAAAAAGAGAGGAGAAAAGTTTAAAGATAATCTTTTCGCAAAAGCTTAGACCGAAGGAATTATATGAAGGATCGATTATTCGTTGATACGTCTTATAAGTCAACGATGTAAAGTTTTGTATAAAGTGGTAGATATCGCCACTTGCCTTGTAAAAGTATGTAAAGTATGGGATGTTTAGGAAGTTGACCGTTACGGGAGCGCCAACTTAGGTTGTTGTTTTTTATCTATGATCAAGACGTGTGTAAATAGTTGTGTCTTTTTCATGGTAACGGTTGGGAAAAAGTATCTAGCAACTTGTGCCTTATTTGTTTTGGACTTAGTCTATTTGTTTCATAATTTTTATTTAACAACAATTTATTTCCCTTTCCTAATCATTAACCATGGGTTTTACGCGAATGAGGATGTGATCGAACATGCATGTTTATTCTGTCGTTATGGCCATGTATGCATGATTCAGCTGCCTTGTTGGTTTATTACTATTGGTAAAAGTTAGAAGATCCCTACCCTATATCATTCTTCATCCTAACCCTTGGTTAAACTCGAATGAGGATGTTATCGAACACACATGTCTATTTCGTCGTTACGGCTATGTATGTGTGCTTCAGCTGCCTTGTTGGTGTGGTACTTTTGGTGAAAGATTATAGAATGATCAACCCTAAGCCTTATTATAAAAACCCATTTTACCTTTATAAACTTGTTACTCCTTAGCTCTAGTGGTGAGATTGTATATCCTTGCCAAGTTTATGATAGAATTTTTTTTTTTATCCTCGTTACGACCCGAGCATTGAAACAAATTTTTCATGTTCCACATCGATAGATGAGTGATTTGAGTGTTTTCATTTACTGTTTCGTAACGTGTTTGGTTGTATACTTGTAATAGATTAAATAAATGATTAAATGGAAAAATCCTTAGGGATACATTTTTATAAACTTCTAAAGGCTACTTGAGGACAAGTAACGTCACTTTTACAGCATCATTTATCTCATAAAAATAACCCATTTTATATAATTATTGCAAATAATTGTTACTTAATCGTTGGTATTTGAGAATTGCAGTAATTATGGAGTACTAGGTGAAGATTAGTAAAAAGGCACGCATTCTGGAGTTTAAATGAAGACATTTGAAGATTACTGTTCTGACATCAATAGTCGTATCATTTTCTTAAGGGAAGATATCGGCGTATCTGTGCATGCACTTCTCAAAAGACCACGAAGAAAAACAAGATCAATACAAGTATCCAGGAAGGACCAATACGCCGGTATTCAAAGCTATGGAACTAAAATAATTTGAGATATCAAAAACGGGATCCTACCCAAAGAAACCCCCAATACGCATATCGAAGATCTTTTGATATGCCATATTGAACCTTTTCCAGACATATAAATATAAAACTCAAAAACGAGTTTTTAATGTGCTAAATATTATTTTGGATACCTAAACCATAAAAGTCGATTTTCAGAGGAGAAGAAGAGCAGAAGAGGTATTGCAACGTAATTAATTCCATAGGATAACAACTTGTAATCTCCTATACTCTTGTAATCGTTTAGTTTTGGTATCATTCGTTAATTTTCCCCAGTTTTTTTTTTTTTTTTTTTTTTTTTTTTTTTATAAAAAAAAAAAAACAAAAAAAAAAAAAAAAAAAAAAAAAAAAATTTTTTTTTTTTTAAAATAAAAATAAAAAAAAAAAAAAAAAAATCTCGGTTAGTTTATGTTACCCATAAAGATTCAAGCCTAAAACTAACGATCTGGAGGTCGTGGAGGATAAAAAAAATAAGTAGCCATATTATTAGATGTAGAGAGAGAAAAGTAAGATATGTATGTTTCTAGAGAGAGAAAGAGAAACACACACACACACCTATGAGATGCAAATATTTTCCTCACCCCTCCATGGAAGTATGGAGGGGGTATTTATAGGCGTGTGAGACTATAACCATCCTAACTTGACATTATTAGTCCTTACGTGCCATGCCTTACAATATCTAATGTAATTCTGTATAATTCAACATATTTTAAGGCTAACAATCTTCCCCCAATATGTGAACATATGGAATTACTTACAATGTTCCTATCAAGTACAAATACAAAAAAAAATAAAGACTTCCAAAGTACTTCCAGTGTTGAAGATGACATCTTTGTCTTCTAGTCTTGATACTTGTACTCCAGCTTGGATCTTCTGTGACTTTACTTGATCAGGAACCATTATAGTATGCATGACTTGGATTAACTTCCTCCCAATTCATGCAGCATGTCTTGAAAATACTCCTTTATATACTCCTTTTTGACGAAGTTTCCGAATCAGCTTCCCCCCAAACCAACATTCGTATCTTGAGTAGATTCTAAAAATTTGATGTAGCTTGAACGATCTTTTAACATTGAAATTTAAGTGTACAACGGAATTTTGTAAAAGAATCACCCAATACTTGAGGTACACACTCTATCCCTTTTAACAAAGTTGAAACTGTAGCACCAAAATCAATTAAGACCCGGAAATGCACTTTTCTTCCTCCAGGATAGTGCTGATGTGAATTGCTACACCAAGGTTAACTATGTCTCGAGTGTGATCAATTTATCCTTTTAAGGAATCATCCTTCACATGTGTACATCTTACATCAACTAATATTGCTTCTATATTGTATCATGACATTTGGTCTTGGTGAATATCCGTTTGGGGGTACATGCGAGAAATCAGCAACAAATCTTCTCACGTGTGTAGAATACTTCACACAAACCATACTAAGTAAAGTAGTATAAACGACTTCCCCCTGGAAGTTGACCTGATTACATCAAAGTATCAAGGTACAAGTATTCCCCCATGATGTTTTTGAACTCTGGGAAGCATCATTGACGTGTACGCACATATACTCGAGAAGTTCTTGTCTTAAGAAAACATCTTGAAAAGTTATGAATGACATTGAAGAAATTTGAAAGATTTTACTTTGACTGTAAAGTACCATTGACTTGCTGTAGCTTTAATTATCCCATGAGAATTGCTAATTATATCTTAAACTTTAAACTCTCTAGCTAACTTACCAACCTGATATTCTGTCGGCTATTGCTGTGACCACTTGGTGAAGTAAATCTGATATACCAAACCTGAAAGTGAAGTAAAATTCCCCAAATTTATTACTTAACCTTGCACTATTTTTGATTAAAGAACGGTGCAGAAGAAAGCCTCTAAGTACCCTATACTCCTATCACAAAGTATATGAAAAGTACAACACCTCTTGAAATTATCCACATTTGCATTTGCGTGTGACACTAAGTACTACAATGTAACTCCTTTAAGTGATTGTTATCCAGTGTCAACCAACCACCCCTTGACTGCTGGAAACTAGATACCCTAAGTCTCAATCATAACTGTATACGTTCAAGCAAGTCATCAATCGATAGAGGGTGTTTAGGGAAAATGGGTAGAAAGTAGAAGGAATTCTTGATGATAAAATAAGTAGACGCCTTTGTGAAACCCACTTCAATCTCAAATAAGGGATACCAAATACACTTCGTGATCACTTGACATTAAAATCCAAATTCCATAGCCGTTTTGATGTTTTAGTGGATCTTTAATGATCGTTTTAGCATTAAGTGTTATGTTTTCTTTGGTGTTGTAGAAGGTGTTTAAGTTTGGTTCTTGGCGAAAATAGGTGAAAGTGGCCTTTACCGAAAATGCTCTATCGAATTTGGTTAATGAGAGAACAAAAATTCGAATTTCGGTTTAATTACCAAAATTGGCAAAAATAGTGTATAAATCGTCTAAAGCACATTGAATTATTCGCCTAGCATAAGATATGTATAAATCACCTACGTAGTGTTTGGTATGTTGTAATGAAAGTTGGGGTTATTATACAAAGAAGTTACTATACTTTTCCAAAAAGTTCGCCTAAGTTACTCAACTTTTATTTTGTTCACTTAGGTTACTAAACTTATGAAACATGACATTTGGGGTTACTCAACTTTGCAAAAATATACGTAAACATCATTGAACTTGTAAAAACATGACATTTATGTTACTTAACTTACCTAAAAATATACGTCCAGGTTGCTCGGATTAACATTGAAATTATGGGGGTGTATGTTTATCAAAAGTTCAGTAACCTAAGTGAACAAAATGAAAGTTGAGTAACTTAGGCGAACTTTTTGAAAAAGTATAGTAACTTCTTTGTCTATTAACCCATGAAGTTGTAATGGAATCGGTTATACGTTTGAATGGAAAAAACCTTGTTTGTTTACAGTTATTTACAATGTAATTCTTCATTACAATTAATGGATATTACATCAAAAACTACCCTTTCATTCCATAGGCCCTTCTTTTTTTATTATGTCCGTAATGTAATTAAAATTAAATAAAAGTTCACCATTAACTAACCACATTAAATACACTTCTTATTAACTATGGACATTTTAGTATTTTTCTTATTGATTGCATTATGTCTTATTATACCAACCAAACATTATTAATAAGGGTAATGATTTATTACATTACATCATTTATGTTCCATTACGTTGCTTATTCCATTCATTTAATATTTCATTACATCCTACCAAATGAACCCCTAGTCTTGAAAGCAAGTATAAATCGCCCCCTTTAAGACTGCGTATAAAAAGCTAGATCATATAAATATTTGGATCGTATAAATCGCTGGATTGTATAAATCGCTGGATCGTATAAATCGTTGGATCGTATAAATCGATGGATCAAATAAATCGCTGGATCGTATAAATCGTCGGATTTGAAGTATAAATCGCCGGATTGCAAAAGTGTATAAATCGCCGCCTTTGAAGCTCGTATAAATCGCCGGATCTGAAGCATGTATAAATCGTTGTCTTCGTGCGTATAAACCACCGTCTTCAAGCGTATAAACCGCCATCTTTAAATTTTCCAGAAAACAACTTTTGAATCACTTATAATACACACTTTTTGATGTTTTTACTCGATTTCTTTTGTACAACCAAATATCCTAAGGCAAGATCTACCAAAACACAAACTTTATGGTTTTTTAACACAAAATTTTTTGGATCAAGATTTGGTAAAAAGTTAAAAAAGATACCATGATCTTATAAATAAGCTTTAAAAACACAAAACTATTTGTACAAATGAGCTAAAAACATTATAGGAGGAAAGTTTCAATCTTTTGCACAAAATAGACACCAACCAACCAAACCCGTGGGTTTTGGCTTAAAAATAAGCCACAAAAAGCTTTAATAAGCTTCGAACAACACCCAAATAAGCAAGCAACGAACCTAAAACGCTCTTAGTCTCTGATGCCAATTGTTACCCATAAAGATTCATAACCATAACAACGATCCAGAGGTCGAGGAAGATAAAAGAAATAAGTAGCCATATTATTAGATGTAGAGAGAGAAAGGAAAGATGTGTGTGCTTCTAGAGAGAGGGAGGAGAAACACACAGACTTATAAGATCCAAATGATTATCCTCACCCCTCTATGGAAGCATGGAGGGGATATTTATAGGCGTGTGACACTATAACTATCCTAACTTGACATTATTAGTCCCTACGTGTCACGCCTTACAATATCTAATGTAATTCCAAATAAGTTGACATATTTTAAGGCTAACAGTTTACCTTGGCTAAATTATTACTTTTGTATTGATTATGACATTTGAAGGCTAATACCTTCAGGTATTAGCCATTATTATGAAGATTTGAATGTTTGGTTTGTTTATCTCGATTTTTTAATTTATCTTTGATTACTTGTTTATGTTTATCAGTTTATACTTGTTTACGTGCTTTTGTATGCGACCTATCATTCAACTGGATCTAGTGATACGGACCAAGTAATCTAGATGTCGGGATGACTCTTCATATAGTGATTTATACATCTAGACCAATAGGATCACGAATAACGACATATCTTTGCCCTTAGATTATGAGCTTAGTTCTTAATTAATTGGTAAAGACTTGGTTAGTGGACTACTAGTGTATGAATTGCCTTTAAGCAGTAAGTGGGTAAAAGTCTCTATAAGTTAGGGTTTAACAAGATCACCATTGCTTTAATCCCTAAGATAGATTATAATCAGCAAATAAGGATGCTTTATGCGGATACATTTAATTGTGATAGAATTATTCGTATCTAGGTCTTAGGAAGAAGTACCGCCTAAGTCTTAAGAATGATATACCGCCTCGAGATAAGTAATCATTGCATTAAATAAACAAACCAACATTCCGATTGGATAAATAATGGTTAATACAGTTTTCTTATATTTGGCTAGACCACTTTTTTATCTTCTGTTAATTTGCTTGCATGTGTTTTAGTGCCTTAAGTTGATTTTAGTCACCACAAAACCCGTGCCAGTCTCTCAGGCTGAAAACCCCCTTATCCGTTAGATTTAGGATTAACATAGGTTTAGCATAGGTTTAACATAGAATAGAATTAACTTAGTTTAGTTAACCAAAATATTAATAAATTGAAAGATTGTTTCTCGCTCTTAGTGATCGACACCCTACTTACCATGAAACTCCCATCTGACCGGGTACACTGCCCGTTAAAGTGTTGTTTTTGGCAAAGTCGGCAAAATATAAATTTAAAACTTGAATCATAAATCATAACCACACAACGACACACCAGTACCCTTATCTCATAATGGAGCCCCACCCTATTTAAAGAGCGACATACAGCAGCGAGAAGTCGAGGAATCTATCGAAATGGTGGTAGTATCCCTGTATATAGCAAGAAGGTAGGGGACCAGCGCTACGTCTCTTGTATATACTATAAGGGCAGCGAGTTAAAAATGTGATTTGAAGTTTTATTAAACGGGCTAAATAGGGAATGAAAACGGGTTGTGTGGTAACCTTCGCACAATCATTCAACATTTGTTCTAGTTAGGTGCCTTAATTAGTAAATATCGAGTAACCATGGGTGTTGGGATTAAAAGACTTCTTAGTGCTGTTGAAGTTACTGCTGCTGGTTATAGTTTCTACTGCTGGTGAAGACTAAAGAATATATTCTAAGTAGTTAGTACTGCTAGCACAAAAGTTACTACTGCTAGTGTTAGTTACTACTGTTAGAGTAATATTGATGCTTCTCAAATTAAGACTGTTTGTATAAGTTAGTACTGTTGTATTGGTTAGTACTGCTTATTAGATATGTGTTAAGTTAGATAATTAAGGAAAAAATCACGATCACAATAGGAATGGATTGTAAGCCCAGTAGGACTCTTTGGTGTATAAAAGGAGGTCCTAGGGTATTAGGTTAGATATATCTCATATCTCTCATACATCTCTCATCATAGTTTAACCTAAGTCAATTAGCTTCAAAGTTTTGTAAACCCTAACACTATTAAGAGTGTTCGTATTATATTGAGGCTGAAAGTTTGGTAAACTGTTTGTTATTGATCTTATTCATTACTGTTTTATTGAAATTCTTCTTAGTATCATTGACTAGTGTAACATCCGAGAGTTTTCGAATTTAGAATGACGATGTCAATCTTTGACTTTTTGGGTCTGGCTTGACTTATAAGAACGATCATCTAAATCACGTTT